>JAWDGP010005457.1:2500-45000 GCA_033675545.1 Elysia crispata | reverse complement strand
CATCATCTCTTCTTCCTTTTGCCTCTCAGCTATAAGTGTTCATGACATTTCAGCTTATAAGGACACACTTAAAAAAAAAATTCTAAATGTAAGTGGCTGGAAATCCTGCTTATGTGTGGCAACAAACTTTATAAAGTAAAATATAGTAAAACATAAATATGCTTTAATTTACTTCGTGAACATTTTAAGCAAGTTTATAATGATACGAATGAAACTTCACAGATGGTATGTCTTGTTAACGTGCCAGCTCCCTTTTTTAAAACTGAAATAATTAAAAAAAAGACTGATAATTTGAAGATTTCAAACTTTCAACAAATCGCTACATTATGAATTGGTTCAGGGGCAAAGGGAAAGCATAATTTTAGATTTTATAAGAAATACGATCTAGCTGTTTAAATTTATTTTCTGTTTTTTGTTTGTTTGTTTTGTTTTTGTTATGTTTGTTGTTGTTTTATTTTTTTTCAGCAAATAATATTATTTCTCAAAACAACTCAATTATCATGTTTATTGTCCTATGAGTCTCTCACTGATTCACACATCAGTAAGCAAAAAATAATATTATTTCCGCGAGGACAACGCCCACGCTACCAACCAACCACATTCGTCTCGTCAATGACGAATTGACTTCCGCCGGATGCTTCATGCCAATGGTCGGACCAGGAAGACAGTAACTAAGATGGCGCTGGGCAACAGGCAAGGAAAGAACCTTGGTGCTATGTTCAGTAAAATACAAGGTGTATTAGTTCCTGCCAAGATCGTAGTGGTGGACAAAAAGACGATTGAAAAATCATGGAAGATGATGGACAAAGTTGTGAAGATGTGCCAGCATCCCAAGATGAGCCTGCGAAACAGTCCTCCTTTTATTTTGGATATTTTGCCAGACACATACCAACACCTTCGGTTGATTTGGTCGAGATCAAATCCTGATGAAAAAATTCAATCTCACAATGAATGTGAATATTTCAGGACTTTTATTGAAAACTTAATGAACAAATGCAAGAACACAATCAAGCTTTTCAGAGATGGTAAAGATAAAATGTACGATGAGAACTCGCATTACCGTCGCAACCTTACCAAACTCAGTCTTGTGTTCTCTCACATGTTAGCTGAACTAAACGCCATTTACCCTCTTCCAGACGGCACATACACTGGCGAGAACTATAGGATAACCAAAGGAGATGCTGCTGATTGGTGGAAGAGATCTTTTGGAGACAAGTAAGTAATAGGAGATCTAGGCTACATTAATTAAATTTAATTTTTAATAAATAGGGGCCGTTCCCCCTAATAGGTATAGATCTAGCCTAGATCTACATCTATCGTCTAGGTCGGCCATTATTTAATAATAGTTCAAAATCTAAAAGCTATCTAGATGTAGATCTAGTTCTATAACTAATCTAGCTATCCAGTGAATTGATGTGATGTACATTGCTGTAACTATGAATCTGCAATGAAAGTAATCAATCAGTAATTTCATCTGAAGGCCTAGATCTAGTAAAATCTGTTTCTTTTTTCATTTTATTCATGGCAAAACATGCCCAAATTATGGGATTTAAATCAATAAGATTTAACTTTTTTTCTCTTTTGCGACTAGATATTAATCTAATTTGACACACACTTGTTACGGCTGTCATTATGATCATAGGGAAGTGTCTGGATAGATCTAGTTACTCAAAATGAGTCAGAGAAATATTTTAAGAACTTGAGGGTTAGTTAATTATCTTGATCTAGAATCCGTAGAGCACTTTCTGGTTATTCTATGTTAAAAAATTTGGAAGGAAAGTGGGCCTTTTCTATGACTGTATAATGTGCTAAAAAATTAAGATGATAAGACTTCATTTTTGTCTACCTATTGACTGATACATGAATGTACCAATAAAAATAAATTATCATGTACAACCAAAGAAAAGAATTCAGAAAAACAATTTTGTATGGGCTGAACAGTCTTTTCATACTTCATGTATGGTCAACAATTGAAATTTGAAAATATAGGTTGGACTGATTATAAGAGCCACAGTATATTCTTTGAGATGTCCAAACTTTAAGGCTAAGCCTTGAAATGCAGATTATATTCTTCATGATGTATTTATCAACACCAGAAGAAAATGTTCAGGACTAATAGGTTATCTGAGTCTTAAAATATTTTACTTCAAGTTCATCTGTAGTTTATGTGCAAAACACTTAAATTTGTATGAAATCATTTTACAGAATTTACTCATTATATTAACCATTATGCACCCAGTGTGTTTGTTGAACCTGGAATAAAAGTTTTGTCAAGCTATGTGTGTAGAGTTAGAATTTAGATCTGACCATATTTCATTTCATTGGACTGGTCCACATTAAATCTTATAATTTAGAAAGTCAGAGTCACCAGACCATCTATCTTGTACATCCTATGTTAAGTTCTATTGTTCAATGAATTAATCCAACTTAATTGAAGCAATCAGTAGAAGCTGGAGCAAACACATAGCTGCCAACCAGTACTAATAATACGCTTTTAGTCTGTATTTGGGCTTCCAAGTACGCCTTCATATCTGTGCTAAAAGTAAAAAGTATGTATTTGGCATTATCCCACTAACTGGAAGTAAAATACGTGCTGGGTCGACCACTCATTGCTTGCAGCCATGGAGTATTTGTTATGATTATAAGAGAAAGTAATATAAAGTTTACAATAACTCATAACAGATTAGCTTGTAAATGTTTAATGAAGCTTGTGTTAAACTAAAGTCAATCAATGACTGTCCTTAATGGGCTACATCATCAACTAGTAAAGTTGGCAGCTATGCAAACAGTGTTGCTTTCTATCAATCTATGAATTGTTAATTGTAATGATCAGCCGCCATCACTGTATGTATACACAGATCAAAAGAGAACTGCCTCTGTAAAGGAAGAAAAAAGTTTTATTTAGTACTCAAATGGACTAAATAATGTAATATGCACCCAGATCAGATGATCCAGATTCAGTGTGCAGTCTTGGAATGCTGGTGGCCTTTTTCTTGCTGGAAAACGTGGACCAGATCTTACTCACCTGTGATTACAGATTATGAACTTAATAAATGAATGCCTAGTATTTTAACATCTACAGTGGAAACCTCAAAAACTGAAGTCTGATTATTCGAATTTCTCATAAACCGAATTTTGCATGATGATAGTTTTTTTTTTCTCTTTGGCTTTGTTAGAATCGGACTCGTATTTCGAAGTATTTCTGATTTGATTCTCATAATTCGAAGTCGATACCATCTCATAAGGCATCACAAAAGTACTACATGCATCTCTCAAGCAGCAAGCAACGCTAACCACTGCCCAAAAAAGGCTGATCAGTGCGCTAACAAATCAAGAAGGGAGCAGATGCACTAACAATTAAGTGCCAGTAGCAAATCTGTACTGATTGATAGCAACGTGGGATGGGGGAAGGGGAGGGTTGCTCGTTGCAGGCTCAGTACACACTCACTCAATGAGTCTTAGAGTCTGTTATAGTTATACCCATTTTTGTAATTCGAATACTCTTAATTCGAAGATTTCATCCATTCCCATGCAATTCGAATTATGAGGTTTCCACTGTATCTATCATTTGCTTTTCAGTCCATGATTTTGGTATACAAAAATTTCACTTTTATTTTCCGCTGCATTGTCTTATTTTTGCCATGTATATTTTCTTATATGAATTACTAAAAGAAAGTTTGTAAATGTGAGATAATTCATTTCTTTAGAAATAATTTAATACCACTGTACAATGATTTCCCTCAAGCTGAAAGTGAAATCTACTCTGAAACATCTCAAGAAAGTAATTTTATGAGATACAAGTTGTATGGTTCAAGAGGGAAATTATTTAATGTATCAATTGTTTAAATTTTTCAAAGTGAAACCATCACTTAACACTAGCCAGTGCAGTCAAACTCAAAGTAATCACTCATTTTGATTTGTATAGCTATTTGATTTAAATGTTTTTTTCACCCTAATTTCTGTTTTTATATTTTCTTTCTGACTACTGCAAATTGCATCAGGACTGCTAAAAACTAGCTTGCACCTAGGGTAGACAGAAGTTTTAAAATAAATTTAGCACATTTTCATATTAAGTCTCTAAATTCAACATCTAAATTAGCCATGCATTAGCACATAACTAGCCCCTGCAGCCTGAGCAGACTGATTTTATAGATTCATATATTAACACTACTCCAATTGGCTATGATGTTGTACTCATGAATAACTTCACAAATAGCTGCTTAATATTTCATAAGTAAAAAACTATAAAATAAATCTGTCTTTTTGCACTGTGCATACTTAATCATTTGGTCTCTTTTAAAAAATGAGTGAAGTGAGACAGAATCTACTTTATCTATCATTGTATTTTACTGTTCGTTGATAGCTCTTTTATGTATCTCTCAGTAGTCACTTCAGTATAACTTCCAAAATATTCATGCTTCTGCACTAGTTGTTCTGTATAGATAAGCCATCATTTGTACTTAATGCCAGATTTATTTCATTGAATGTTAAAATTGTTATTATATTATTATTGATATATTTCTGATACAAAAGAAGGTCTAGGATAGAGCTACACACAAATTTTTAAAATGACAATGTTCACTCAATAAAGTTCTTAAACATAAATGAATAATAGCCTAACATCTCATGAATACACTTTGTGCATTTATTCTTTGGGACAATATTAGAACTTATTGAAAGCCCAGGCCAGGATTGTAACATCATTCTTATTGTTTTCTGCAATCCAGTGGTCCTTGAGTTCTTTCCCTTCAACACAAATTTCTGTGTTATAGAAAATTGCAGTGTGTTGTAGTTGCTTAAGGATAAGCAAAGTGTATGTTTATGTAAGGAATTGAATATAGAACCTGTTGTCTCATGTGCTGTAGTGTGGGGCATTTGAAAAGGTGTCCTTCTATTTTGTACAGATAGTCATAAAGTTTGAGAGGAGAGACTATTCAGGGTTAATTCTAGAGAATCATATTATGTTGGAAAATTTTATTTTTAAGTTCGACATAACTCAAATGGTAAATCAGAGATAAAATGAAGGATGTTGGCTAGTAATGAAAACTTTTCAGCTGATTCAATTATTGACTTTCTTTCTCTTTACAAGGTAATTTAGCAGTAGCAGCGCATATTTGAAATTCCTCTTGTCTTATAAGAATATTTGGAGCTGCTAAGATATGAGCTTGTGGCTGTCCATTTGTTTATTTTTTTTTATTTCACTGCTTTGATTAACTTTTACAAACCATAGAATAAGGAAAGTAGGAATCTTTAAAACATTTCATTTTTGGAATATTTCCATTACAATTTAGATGCATTCAATATTAATTTTGACAAGATTTAGATGAAACAGCTTTGAATTCAACATAAAATCAAGATATTGTCTTCCGTCCAATAGGATAAAAAACCTTAGTTTGGTATACGTTGTTTTTGCACTCCCCTTCTCTTCCTTAAATTTTATTTTCATGGATGTGCATTTTCCTTGGAATTATAACTCATAATATATTTTTTTTCAAGCATTGTTGAAACATGGAAGTGATCTTCACAAAGCAACATATACATATATACATGCTGCTTATTTCTTACACTTATTTGTTCTATCAGTGGCTAGGGTTGATTTTAAAACTTTGAAAATTTGGTTATTCTTGGTTAAAAACTGAAACCATCAGAAGCATGAAGTAAAATTGCAAGGCTCCAAGGACTTTCAGTGTGACAAAATAAAAAATTTAAATTGTTTCATCACAGTGGGATTTTTTTTTATCTGCAGTTAACACTGACTAATGTTATTTGTGAGAGCCAATGTTATTTGGACAAGTAAAACATGTTTTTGCTCAAGCCTACGACACACTGCAAACTCAGGCTTAACATTTTTTTCTGAAAGGTCTTTAATTCTGCACAAGTAACACTGGGGAACAAAAAATTAAATTTTTGTTTTCTGCATTGGATTCGAGACCTGTTTTATGGTAATTTGGGGTCACTGATTCTAAATGTGGCATCAGTTTTTTTCTATCAGGTCAAGTTTTTTTGCAATGGGCTGAAATATTTTTTGCCACATATTGACTTTCCATATATGTAATAACAATTGAAATCAGAACAGGAGCAATTAAAAGTTCACCAAAAATATATGCATAGTCTTTAGAATAGATGAAAAGAAAGATACTTTTAATTTAAAGTCATGATTTGAATAATAAATTATTATTCACCTTGAAGAATTTTGGAAAAAAAAGTTATATTCTGAGTGACTTTACTCTGGAACAAACTTTCATTTGATAGATCTTCTGGAATGGGCTTTGTTTTTTTAGACAGGCCCAGATCTCGCACTAGATCATTGAGTTCTGGCTGATTAAATTGTTCTGGTTGTGTTAAAGCCACAAAACCTGAATCACTGTCTCTATTAGTATCAGTGCACTTTTCTTCATGATCACTATCACATTCACTATCTGTATCCAACAGTTGGGAGAAAATGGGCCTTGTGTCAGCTGAGTAAACAACAGGTCGAATTGCTGAAGGTAAACTTGGATAGGGTATGTGATGAGATGACGAGCTTTGCCACTAAACCCAGATACTTTAGTTAGACAAAAATAACAGTCGGTTACATGATCTGGTGGCTCACGCCATACCATTGGTATACTGAATTTGATATTGTCTTTGGAGCCCTTAGTCCAGTGGCGAAGATTCTCTTCACATGAATGGCATACATTATGAGGTGCCCATGGCTTGTCTTGATCTCCAAGTTTGATTTTCAAGTATAAAAAGTGCACTTTTCTCACAAATTCACTTATATTCCTTCTCTGTTTTGGAGGTGTGAAAGACCCACAGATGTAACAATATGAATCTGGACAGATCACACACTTCCTACGACTAGATTTGCTAGACATTTTGAATGGACATGATAATACACAATGTATAATGAACGCAGTAGTACTGTATCAGACAGGGTGAAAAGACCTGATTATTATATGGAAACAGTTTTAGCAAAACAATAATGACTAGAAAGATACGTTTTTTTTTCATCAAATGTTAAATTTGAATTTATATTATTCTTTTGAGGTAAACTTATGTACATTTAATTCTTAAGCCTAAAATTTAAATTTTAAAGTGCATTTATTTCTCTTCAATTTTAACCTTTAACACACCATACATTTTATAAATAGACTTTCTCTTTTAAAGTTTAGGTATAGTTTGTTACTTCCCTTGGAAATATTTTTTATATAATTACTTCCCCTGAAATTTTGCCGGAGTCATCTTAACAATTTAAAATTCAAGATAGCATGAAAACTTGACCTGATATAAAAATATGGATGACATTTTCAGAATCAGCGGCTTAAAATCTTTAAGAATCAATTTTCAGATCTCATGCAGAAAAATGTGTGTTCCCCAATGTAATAATCCTCCAAAATGTCCAATTTCTAAAGTATAATTTAGATTAGAATTTGTCTTTTTCTTTAGCCTGCATGGAGAAAAGAATGCTAGAGTTTCTATTTCTAAACTTATTGTTTGTTTGTGCTCGCAAACAGAATTATCTAGCCTCTCTGAGTGTGTTGTATTTAAGAGTAAGAGTTGGCTCTATAAGGCCAGTAGCACTTGAGTATGTCTCAAGTAGAGCTCATCCAATTCAGTCATTCTCAAATTGTCAGTCCATGACCCAAGTGCCATCCTGTGCTTGACTTTTGGTTTACAGAACTTCTGCAAGCTTTCCTTTGTGTATTAACTGAATGTTAATAAAAATAATAAAAATATGGTATGCATTTTCATCAATCAAAAAAAAATGAGAGACAATATTAGAGAAATACTCAGCCTTTCTTATTGAACTACAATCGAGCCCACTTATTTCGAAGTCATTTGGATAAAACAATGGACTTCGAATTATCAGAATACCTAGAGAAAGGGAGTTTAAAAAAAGGTGGATGACAGATCAGGAATGTGATACAATTGTGCAGCGAGGTGGGGTTGGGCCTAATCCCTTTATCTCTTGCAGCCTTATTGCAGACTCTTGCCTGTTACTTAGGTGGGCACACACACTTTTGTTTACGAGCCTGGAAGAGTGCTTTCACTGTGTCAGAATAAAAAAATCACGCCAAAATGGCTTCGAATTAACCGGATCCTTATTTCAAAATTCAAACAAACCCATATTTTTAATAAAGCTTAAATAGAGAAATATTCGGTGAAACTAAACGTCTTTGAAATATCCAAGAATTCGAACTATCCGGATTCGAATTATTTGGACTCAACTGTATCTAGAAACAAAAGGAAATGTGTCAAGTATCATTTAAACCAAAGATCTGGGCCACATAGAGGCAAGTTTTTAAATTTTTGCTCTTGTTGAAATCAGGTGTTTCCTTTCTTTGTAGAGGTTAATATTCTGTCAGCACTTTGAATAAGTCACTTTGATTCTGAAGAAGTAAATTATGTGTTGCTATTTACTCTGTCTAATTTAGGCTTAGGATTCTCTCTCATCAAATCTAGGCCACCACTTCTTGTGCTAGCTTATTTGGATTTTCTACTTTCTTTAACTAGCACATTAGGTTGGCAATAAGTACACTTATATGATTCTTTGCTTCAATGGTCTGCAATGCTGTTTAACAAACCTTGCTTTAAATTTCAAGTTTGTGTTAATCGAAAGGCCACTACCACCTTATGGTTTAATTCTCTCCGTCTCTGTGACCCTCTGTTTAGTTTGACAGAACAATATATAGTTTGATATTCAGAATATTTCTTTATGAAAAAAGTCATTTGTTTCCTTTGATACCTAGCGATTGAAAATGGCAGTTTGTTTTAAAGCATCTGCTTCAAGATGTACACAAAGTCCCTTCTCTATCTCACACCTGAACCACTGCTGTAGTGGATGGACAAGCTAGGATCCTCTATACCGTTCGTTTGAAGTCGTTTGGGATAAATTTACTGTGGAGGGTAATTAATAGATATGACTTCAACAAAGATATTGTGCAATGAGCAAGGCACCTCCCCACATAGGAAATCAGTCATTCTTATGTAGATATATAAACATTGGCCATAGAATAGTAGAAACCAATTTGATTTTCTCTCTCTCTCTCTCTCTCTGTATATACATATATATATATATGTATATATCTCAAGGCATTTAGTATGAAGGGAAAATGAACATCATAAATGATGGACATAAAAAGTGACAACAAAGGGTTATAAATTCTGTTCATGATAGAATTATTTTATTTGACGCAGCCATTCTGTATTCATTTATTTACAGTCTCTCACATCTGAGTTTTGAATTGAACAAAAAAATTTTTTTCCTCCCAGGATCATCATTCCATGGAAGGAGTTTAAAAACACTCTCCATGAGACTCACCCAATTGGTTCTCCGTTGGAAGCTATGGCTCTCAAGTCAACCATTGATCTCACATGCAACGACTATATATCTGTGTTTGAGTTTGACGTCTTTTGTCGGTAAATTTGAACATATTTTTTTTCTCCAATTTCAAAAGAGCTACGGACTAAAAAATTTTTTTTTCTTTTTATCTTCCAACTTTACTATTGCAAATGATCATCAATAACCTATTTTTAGTTTACATGGCAAAACCGAAGTGTATCCATGACACTTTGGTGATGTGTAAAGATAAAATAGCAATTAATTTATCTTTTGCACATTTTTTTTTACAAAAGCATAGGACAAAGAGTTTTAAATATATTATTTGAGAAACTTTACAGCACCTAGGTACTTAACATCATTTGAAAATTAAAAGTTCAATCCAGTAAAAA
This sequence comes from Elysia crispata, assembly GCA_033675545.1. NCBI lineage: Eukaryota > Metazoa > Mollusca > Gastropoda > Plakobranchidae > Elysia > Elysia crispata. Next base: position 35,286 of record JAWDGP010005457.1, on the reverse strand, counting down.
CCACTCGCTCTCTTGGGTGATTTATTAATTATTTTAAAAGGGAAGTATCTTGTGCTCCAGTCATCTGCCTTTTTAAAAACACACCCCAATCTCAACTGACTTTTGGCTGAAGGCATATTGGTTGGTATGTCGTACTTAACAGGGAAGAGGATTTTCCGTAAGGTTATGGAATTCTGTATACTTTGATCAACTTGATGATCCTCTGAAAATCCTCTCATTGTGCCAGACGAAAACTTCCATCCGTAAGATTGAACGTCTGTAAAATTTTGAGGAAAAAGAAAAAGAAAGTATAATTCTAAGATGAGTATGTTGCTGAGTATCAACATGTACGAAAGAATAAAAAATGGGCTATGTATTATTCTCAATATCGTGTTTTATATACATTTGGAATTCCAATATGGAGATTTGTATTGTAGTTCAAACCATCTAGAATATTTGTGCCATTGAGTTGTTTACTTTATGGTATAATTATTCGTTGGAAAAAAATTAAGGATAATTCAGATTTCTTCATCTGGTAAATAATAGTTTATATGACTACAATTTTTTGGGTGGGGCTCAAGATACATTATCTAAATCTAGTCAATTTTTAAGGTCGATGGAAAATCCTTAGTAGAGTTAGAATCTAGATATAGAGTAATTATTGAACTTATTATTGAAACCAGGAAAGACATGATATGAGACTATTATCTAAATCTACTCGATTATTAAGATAGATGGAAAATCCTAAGTTGAGTTAGAATGTAGATCTAGAGTAAATCTGGATCGCACTATCAAAAGCGGGCATGACATGACATGATATTATTATTATAGTAGGTGATTTTCATTCCAAATCAATAAATTATAAATCTAGATTTAATTGTTAGATTGTTATTTTTTGTTTTGCAGAATAGTTGGTCAAGTAAGGAGTTTTAGACCTAATCTATATTGATCATATTCAGATCAAATGTCTTAAGAAAAGATAAAGATGAGGAGAGTAGTGCTCAATGTGTAAGCTAGAATATAGGCCTTTATGTGTACTATGATCAGTAAACCTTTATGGTGCCTCAGGTGAGCCAGTAAGACTGAAAACACAGTGGATTTGTCAAACTAAAGTGACGTTGTCTCGTTAACGTGAGGTGAGGTACTAAATACAGTGGCTCGTGTTAAACCTACGTGTTGAACCTAGATTCACCTTGATAATGGCACTTTCATACCAACAGGGAAGTGGTGAAACTGATGTTACTTTACTGGCTAAAAAGAAGGTGCTTCTACAGAAGACGATATTGGGTTCACCAAATATTTCAACGACTGGATATATTTGGAGCATCTCATCACCTCATCGATGAAGTTCTTAAAAATGAGAAGAAATGTTTATCCTGTATAAGAATGAAATTAGCAACATTTTTTCTGCTACTGAACAAAGTTGGACCCTGTATAGAAAAACAAGAAACAAATTTTCCTATCCAAATAACTTTTCCTCCCATCTCACTTCATTGCTTTTTCAAATAAACTCTCTTGCAATAATTATTGTTTGCTTTGTCAAATAAAGCTGGGCTCTTTTGTACCTTTTCAATCATTCTTTCACAAAGATCCATGGTAAAGTAGCGGAAAATAAAGCTTGTACTCTGGAAGACACTGATTTGCTGAGTGAAAAACGGGAGCTTTTTACTGCAATCATAAAATGCTCACATGAACTTTTTGTAACTTGAGGTCGTCAGAGGTCGAGAAAGTGCAGTGAGATAGCCACTGTGGCTGTAAAGAATATAATGTAGGCAATAAATAAGGCATGGTATCTTCCGCCAACATGACGGTAGGTCACAGGGGTCAATTGACGGGACGTTAAGTTCCTGTGAGGAGGACGGGTCCACTGTGTTTGCAGTTTAAGCTGTAGATGAGCTACAGGTCATTTAACTTCTTAGTTTGAGCTCAAAGGAAAAAGTGAGCTAAATCAGTAAGATGAGAATGCTCCACAATCATGGCTCTGTGTACAATCAAATTTTGTTTTAATTAAGGAAAGAGGGGGGGGGGGAGAATGCCCCTACCTCTGCCACTCGTATTGACCAATTAAAAAAAAAAAAAGGTCAGTCAAAAATTTTGCATCTAGTTCTCATCCCTGTACTCAAGGTTAGATAACTCTACTGCTAGGAGTAGAAAAGAGAAATTTCCTGTCACAATGATTAAGTGAGACTATTTTATTTGTATGATTGATAGGCTTAATTTCTTAATTTCTAGCTCTCTTAAAGTAGGTCACTAATAGATGGAAAATCCTGCTCAATAATTTTGCAAGCCCTTTGTCATTATTTGGAGCGAGTTGCACATTCATTGTTTTTGCCAAAAACAGCATTTTGTTTTCTTATTCTTTGACTCCCAGAGGGTGATAATGCATAAGGCAAGGTGGTCTTCATTAAACTACACTATCAGCCAAAGGGCTTCATTTTAAAATATTTTTTTTCTTTTGCATTGAATTGATAATCACTTTCAGTCCACAATTCAGGCTAATTGCCTCTACGACATCTTATGAACTTAGTAGGACACTAAATCTTGTTTTGTTTTTGTTTTTTTTTCTCTATTATTCACAACAACATTATGAATTTACTAGTTATGCTTTAGATGTTATCACATTATGAGATGGAAAGCTTATTTACGCTAATAAAAAATAGACAATCTTTTGCCCCTCCCATTTATTGTTAATAAAAACTCAATGAAAATGATGTCGGAACGCATTAAAAGACACACTTATCCATTTGTTTAGACTTTTTTTGTTATGTTAAATTGCCATTACATTTCAGTGAAGGATAAATAGACTTTTAAGAGTGTTGCACAGCAGGGCTACATTGCATGCATTGTTAGCATTCAGACTGGCACAGTGGTGCTGGGGTAATTAAGGATTCTTTCTATCTTCATGAAAATTGCATGCAAATTAAAAGGTATGCATGTAAGACCTACTAGTCAAATTATGTATTGCCTTTTTTCTAGCATAGATTTTATATTATAGCACAGTGTTTTGAATTTATCGTGAAATGTAGTTGTGTAATTTCAAATAATAGAGACTGTACTCAGAAAGATATTCTCCAGCAAAATAAACTAAAAGGTATCAGGGTATGAAGTACACACTTTGATATATTTCATTATCTATTTTAGTCAAGCGGCCAAAGCAAAAATGATTCACTCTCCCTCTCTCTCTCTCTAACCAAACCAAACCATGAACCGGAACCTCCCTGAGGGCATACATTTTTCTCTGTTCTGAGATTATATTTTTTGTTTTTATTTATTCCATTATTTTGCCACATTACTGGGCACCAAACCAAATCATGAACCGGAACCCCCCTGAGGACATACATTTTTCTCTGTTCTGAGATTATATTTTTTGTTTTTATTTATTCCATTATTTTGCCACATTACTGGGCACCAAACCAAAACATGAACCGGAACGCCCCTGAGGGCATACATTTTTCTCTGTTTTGAGATTATATTTTTAGTTTTTATATATTCCATTATTTTGCCACATTACTGGGCACCAAACCAAAACATGAACCAGAACCCCCCTGAGGGCATACATTTTTCTCTGTTTTGAGATTATCTTTTTTTATTTTTATTTATTTCATTATCTGGGCACATTTCTCTCATCCTTCTTGAGTAAATACAGAATGTTATTTTTTTACTGTTAAAGACTTTTCCAGCCATGGGCTAACCTGCTGCGCAACTGGAATGTCGTGGCTGTGACTCACCCTGGCTATGTAGCCTTCTTGACCTATGATGAGGTCAAGGCCAGGCTCCACAAATATATCAACAAGCCGGGCAGGTAGGAGTGCTTTGGCATGAATTTGTATAATTAATCATGCATTCCCATTTTTTTTTTTTTAATTTTAGGGACACACTTTTTCCAGCCTCTTCCCAGCCAAATTTTTAGGTTATTGGTGTCAATAGTTTCACAAAGTACCTCACTACATCCGCTTTTCTTTAATGGAATGATGCTAAAGTTTAGTGATCCCATATGCTTAAATAATTGATGTAGAAATTTTAAAAAAAGGACAGCATGACTTACAAATTTAAGTAATTTAGAATTCAAAAAGAATGTATCGGTCAAAATAATCAAAATTTGACAATTAAAATAGGCTCATTTTGACTTTCTTTATTTTTTTTTTCATTGCATTGTTTAATTTTGTAGGCAATAGTTTACATGAACTATTAATGTGGAAATTGTGACTTTTAAGCGAGTCCATAGTTGACCATTTAAATCTCTTTAAACTTCATTTTAACTTTTTTGAGAAATATTAATGTTTGTAATGTGAGATTAAATATATTATCTGACCACCACTTTTGACCTTATTTTTTTTTTCAGTTATGTGTTCAGACAGAGTTGTACACGGCTTGGCCAGTGGGCAATAGGCTACGTCACAACAGACGGGCAAATCTTACAGACCATCCCACAGAACAAATCTCTCAGCCAAGCATTACTCGATGGACAGAGGGAGGGATTGTAGGTTTCTTTTGATCTTTCATTATCTTCATTATTTCTTTCCCACATGTATGTTAAAGCAGGTGCACCGGTTTAAAACGATGAAAATGAAAGTGGATAAAGCTATTAAGAAAATGACATTGATAGTAAACCTTTCATCTTAGAGTGATTGTTAGAGATTTGCTGTTAAGCAACTTGTTCAGATAAGCTGTTGTAATACCACCTTCTTATATGACTAATCAGTCCTTACCTTGAACCGCTAGTTGTCTCTTGCTCTAGACTTTCCATTTGCCAGACTATAATGGTTATATACATGATGGCAAAAATGGAAGCTGCTACCGGCTTTAAAGGTTACTTTTTACAGGCAGGCGTGGTTGGTGGCTCTGCTCTGCTTATTGGGATATGACAAATGTGGAGGAAGATAAAAATGTTGGCCCACTACACATTTTTTTATCTTGAAGTATAAGCTGTATTCTAGTGAGGTGGTAATGAAAATTAAAAAAAAAATGATTTTTTAAAAAAATTTTTCACAGCTTCCTCTACCCTGATGGGCGCAGCATAAACCCTGATCTCAGCTTCCTTGTTGCGAACAGTGAGGAGGATCATATACAAGTCACCATGGTAAGGAAATGGGATAATCTTTCTTGAACTTCTAGTTCAAATTCTGTTATTGTGGAACATTATGAGACCACCAGGTGGTCTTGAATTTAATTTCTCTGTTGAAGATTGCATGAAATGAGCCAAATTTTAAATAAAATCGTTGGAGAGGCAGAAAAAAAAAAAAACTAAACAAGACGAATGCATGGACTTTGCTATCATTGTATTTCTCCAGAAGATTTTTGTGAGTTTTTGAAAGATGCATTTAAGTTCTATGCAGGTTTTTTTTTTTTTTTTTTGAAAGGGCCATAGGGACCTTTTTCCTCCACCAAATCTGCAATTTGTTTATGGGCACCATGTTAACAGAGTCTATTAGGAATTCAATAGACATGCTAGAAAAACAAAGCTTAGTTTATGAGAAAAAATGGTGTTGGTGGTAGGGATTGATAAAGCTATGGTTGTTATCTGCAATATTTGAATGATTTCAACAAATTCTCATATTTTTTTTTTAATCTTTTCTGACATACAGGAACAGTATGAGTTGTATTGTGAAATGGGCTCAACATTTCAACAGTGCAAAATTTGTGCAGAGAATGATAAAGATATACGCTTGGAACCTTGTGGTCATTTGCTTTGCACTCCCTGTCTCACACAATGGCAGGTAGGTGTTAGTAAAATATCCTATAAGGGGCATAAATATATCTCTTCTTAAATAGAATTTAACATTCATTGTTGGGCCTATATTAAACCTTTTTTTTAAGTAAAGAAGAAAGAAAAACCCTTCAATTGTTGTTGTTTTCGACTTTTTTTTATGGAAAAAACAAGCGTGGCTTTCATGAGCTTGAGGTATGATATTGCATTCAAGACTAATAGGAAGGAGGCTTATACTGATTAATTCACTTAAACCCTGAAATTCTCTTTATAAGGGAATTAAATCTCCACTGCTGGTGCTAGTCAAACCATAGGTTTGGCAGACCCAAGAAACCGCTTGTGAAGGCTTTTAAATGCCATCCATGATCATGCCTTGTAAGAGGTTATAGGGTGTAAGCTTTGACAAATGATGGAAAATAATCTTTCAAAGGATTCATAACAACCATTATCAATTGGTCAATAAAGTACAGGGATAAACCATTTTGGTCTATGTATTGTTCATATTAAGTTAAGTGAAATTGATAGCATGGTATCCTTTTTCCAATATAAATTCATAGTACTTGGTCTGGCCTGAATATAGCCAAAGAAGCATTTTTTCTCAACTTTTATCGTTGTTGACTTTGTTGTCTTGTCTCTATCACAATGGAGCCGGGCTGCATTGGTGTGAGCTCTTTAGTATAATCATTACATTAACCACAGCAGAAATCTCCCACATATCTCATAGTCCACATAACCTTGTAAACAAGTTCAATAATCCTCTCCCAACCCCTCATGATAGGACTCAGATGGTCAAAGTTGTCCGTTTTGCCGTTGCGAGATCAAGGGCACGGAGCAGGTGATTGTGGATCCGTTTGATGACAGAAATGTTCTCAAAGCCTCTGCTGCCAAAACAACAACAACCCCAGAAGTGGAAGAAGAGGAGGTAAGCTGGCAACACACGTTTCTGTTGCCTTTTCAATACTGCTTTATGTACATAATTTTGAAGAAATAGCTACCTTGTTTAGACAAGATTTTTAAACTTTACCTTCAAACTTTGCAAGCATCCAAAATTTTTTTGTCAAATAGTTTGGACTTTGGTAGCTTATTCGGTTGTAATCTATTGAAGGGAGTCACAGATATGGCATGGAATATGATTTTACAAAGGTATTGTTTATTTTTTTTTTTTTTTTTACGTTTTTTTTATGTTTATTCAATATGATTGTTATTTAATCTCAGATTTTTTTGAATATCTCATATAATGAGTTTTATACTTATTACCACGTAGCCAATGTGTGAGGTGTCTTTATTTGTTTCTTTTCAATCTTATATTAGACAAAGACAGTCTACTGTGTTTCAAAAGATCTAGTATAATTCTGTATTCACATCTGAGGAAAACAAAAATGGCAAGGGAATTAAGAAGATGGTGCTGTCAAAGAAAGAGAAGGGAAGATTCTAATTGCAAAGATTTTAAAACAATATCTTTATTTGATTTAACATTCTGTCATCCTTGTCTATTCATAGAATACAGCTGAGATGGAGTGACCAGACATGCGTAGAACCACTAGTTGTGTGACTTTGGTCGCGGAACCACTTCATCTCGAGAGCTGTGTTTTATTTTCAATTTTTGCATGTTACTCCTCATACTTTTTATGTATTGCATTATTTTGATGTGCAGATCGCTCGCCACTAAAAGTTTTTGTGTGATAACTTAATTTCCATTTGCGATTGCTCGGGCTTTCGCTTTGAATTCGGAATATTCAATTGTGTGACTACATATACTTCCACATTCGTTCTACTACAGTTTGGATTTATCATTTCACCTTTAACCCTCTAATTTACCATCAGTCTATTTTGCACCTACTGCTTATCATTGTGTGCTTTATTCAGCTTATTTTTATTTATAAGTTTACCCTGAATTATTTTCAAGTACCTTTTGATTGTGTTTTGCTTTTGGTATATGATAACTGTCCTATACTACAAGATGGTGTCTTCTAGCAAGGCTTTGGACTCAAACAAAGAAAAGGCTGACCCCATTCCTTCCAGTTTGGGCCAATCACAGCCTGGATGTTTAAAACCTTTACGGTCACCCTCTTCCCCCACCTCCGGGCCCTCAATGTCCCAAACGGTCATTGACTCGAGTGGTGCTCATCTGAGGATGAGGGAAGGTCAGACAGGGTTCGTGGGAAGCACCGACCAAGCACCACAGGTAAGGCACGAACACGTACGGGGAAAGGTGGGGGTGAGAAACTCGCTCAGACTAGCGATTCGCTGGTGCCAGTCATCACTGAGATTAAGGCAGCATACAATCACTACAATGACATGGAACGAGACGACCCAGACCGCCATCTGAGCGAGGCGAGACCCAGTCTGTTAGAGACTGGAAAGAGCACTGATGCTGCGTAAGACACACCTGACACGGTAGGTTACTTTAATACCTTAACCGGAACATGTGCTCCTGAGGAGACCAATGTTCATCAAGAACTCGCTTCTGGTGTGGAGAAAGTGCTCACCAACGGAGTGTCTACGGACACTCTCAGTGCCCTCCTAGATTGCAGGACAGCACACTAAAAAACGTCCAAAAAGCCTTAATTAAAGGGCTCACAGCCATCCTCCTTGCCTTTGACGATCTGTCGGCGATCTAGCAACCTGCACAAAGCGGTGCCATGAAGCAAATAGCAGACGGTGTCGCTCTGCTTGCGCATAGTTCACATGCGCTCGATTTATTTCGGCACCATGCGTTTCAGGGGGAGCTTAAGGAGGAATAATCCTCCCTATGTGGCGGAGCGCATCCTGTTGTGGGTGCTCTCCTTGGCTCTAATGTCCAAGATAGGGTCAAGGAACTTCATGATACCTTGAGGATGGCTCGCTCCACTCAGCGGTTTCACCCTTACAGTTACAATCGAGGCACCCATCGGTTTCCTTTTTTAGGCCAGTGCCAGCCGTAGTGGAAAAGGAGATGGGGGTACAGCTGAGGCCAGCAGCATACACCAACATCTCCCCCTCCTCACGGTTCTTGGGGCCAGCCAAGAAAGCCGATACCCAAATGGAAACAATAGGCCTGGATCAGGTACCTAAGACTAATAGCTATAGTGAGGGTAAGCTTAAGAATTTTTTAAAGGAATGGGAAAAATATACATCAGACCCCTTCCTACTCTCTTGTATAGAAGGCTGCAGGCTGAATTTCGATACTGTCCCAATTGAATCTAAAATGCCGCGTCCTCTCAAGTTAAAACGGGAACAAGTAATGGCTCTAGACAAAATGATCAATGAATTTGAGTCAGACAAAGTCATCACAAAATGTAAAAGGGAAGAGGTTGATTATATTAACAACTTTTTTTTTAACGGAAAAAAGAGATTCTTTTGATTCTGATAAAAATACAGGATGATTCTCACTGTCAAACAGCTTAATACTCACGTAAAATATTTGCATTTTAAGATGGATACCCTTGAGTCTTGTCTGAGCCTGATGGAACATTGCTGCTATACGGTTAGTATAGATTTAACAAATGCTTACCATGCAGTTCCTATTCATACTTAAGATACTAAGTACCTAAAATTTGTCATTCATGACCAACTTTGCAAGTATCTTGTTTTGCCTCAAGGGTACAGGGACAGTCCTAGAATATTCACAAAGTTGACAAAACCCATCACAGCATATCTCCATTCCAAAGGTATTATGTGCAGTATATATATATATATATATATATATATATATATATATAGATGTCTTATATATTCAAGGTTCAGACTACAGTGATGTTATGGAAGCATCTAAAACTCTAACGTCATCAGGTTTCAATATATCTCCTAAGTCAGTTACCAAGCCCACTCAAGTTATCGAACATTTAGGATTTACTCTAGCGACATGACAGTGTCCCTTAGTGATACGAAAAAAGAGCATGTCCGACAATTGATTAACAATGTCCTTGCTAACCCCATCTCAGTGAGAAACCTAGCACAAGTTATAGGAACATTAATAGCGTGTCTCCACGCTCTTCAATACGGGCAACTCTTTTATAGAGAGATGGAAACAATTAAGATCCTAGCATTGCATAACCGGTATGCTTATAATGAGAGGGTGCAATTATCAGAGGATGCGAGAAAGGAATTACAGTGGTGGTTAGATGAAGGTTTAGACAGCAATAAACCTTTAACCAGAGATAGACCTGTAGGTATCATTAAATTGGATCCGTCTGGCTATGCATGGGGAGCAGTTATGAAGAATGAGGTGACCCACGGCATGTTGGGTGATGAAGAAAAGACGGAAGATATCAATGTGTTAGAACTTAAGACAGCTATGCTTGGGGTTCTATCTTTTTGTCGCAACCTCCATGACTGTCACATTCGCATTGAGCTTGATAATACAACTGCTGTTTCCTACATTAACAACATGGGAGGTACTCACTTCTTTAAATGCAATAAACTTAGCAGGCAACTGATTTTATGGTGTAAATTCAAAAGGATATGGCTCTCAGCTTGTAATATTGCTGGAAAGGCTAATGTTTCTTCTGGTAGATATAGCCATAAATGATCCATTCACGCGAAAAGGTCCCTTAATGTTGAGACTTTTCAAGCTCTTTGCGAACGATTTGGAACTCCTTTAATAGATTTGTTTGCCTCACGCCCAAATCACCAACTACCCAGGTACATGTCCCTGTACCCTGATCCTTACGCTGCAGCTATCAATACGTTTCATCAATCGTGGGATGAGTACGTTTATATTTTATATTTAACCTGATCCCCAGGGTGTTAAAGAAATTGTTGAACGACAAGACGGAGAAGGCACTAGTTGTGGTACCACTGTGGAAAACTCAAGCTTGGTTTACAAAGATAGAGAGGATGGCAATAGACACTCCAATGCATCTAAAACCATCGAAAACCCTCTTAACTTTACCATCGGATAAAGCCGCAATACATCCAAAACTCAGTTTGATGGCCTTCGCCTTGTCAGGACGAAGATGAGGAAGAAAGGCATGTCTCCTGCTACTCTCAATATTATTTTAAACAGCTGGAGAGAGTAAACATGAACCCAATATAATATTTATTTGTCACGATTGCCACATTTTGCAAATCCAACAAATTGAATCCTCATGAACGCGATGAACATATGACTTTAAAGTTTTTAACAGAAATGTTTCAGAAAGGCTGCGGTTACAGTGCAATTAACTCGGCGCGAGCTGCACTTTCTAGTGTCAATGACACGGGTTCTGAGCTGCTGGTGTGAAGATTTATGAGGGGAGTGTTTAATTTACGACCTGCTCGCCCGCGATATTCTTCTATCTGGGATGTTTTCATTGTGCTGAACAATCTCCGGCGGCGAATCTTAGCCTCCACATGCTGAGTGCTAAGCTGATAACTCTCTTAGCCCTTGTAACTGGTCAACAATGCCAAGCACTTCATGCCCTGGACATAGAGTTTATGCATATCTCAGAGAGTAAGGCTGTGTTTCACATTGAACCCTTGTTAAAGACCAACTCGCTGAAATCCCTGGCAACAGCTTTAACTATTTGTGCTTATCGAGAAGACAAGCGTATTTGTGTCATCTAGTGTCTTAAACATTACTTAAAAGGGACTAAACATCTGCGTACATCGACTAAACTCTTTATCAGCACTCTTTCACCCCATGATGGGGTGACAAAAGATACTCTGGCAAGATGGTTAAAGATTACTCTTAGTAAGGCTGGTGTGGATGTAAATATATTTAAGCCCCATAGCACTTGAGCTCCTGCATCCTCGGCAGCTTTCAAAGGCACTGATATCTCAAACATCTTAAAAACTGCTGGCAGGAAAAATGAATCCACCTTTGCAAAATTTTATAAAAGGCCTATATCTTCTGATTGTGCCAGTGCACTGTTTGCCAAAAGTGTTCTTAATTCGAAACCTGTCTCGCTTTGAAGTCTCAGCTGTATTCTATGAATAGACAAGGACGATAGAATATATAAATTAGACGAGACTTACTTGTAAGGTGAAGTATAATTATGATTTTGTCGTCCTGACGTATTCATAGAATTCAGCTCCCTCCCCATCCCTCCCTGTGGTTATATCGGTGTAAATCTGGTAGAGAGCTCTTGGGATTTTTTCTTATTGGAATCATGGCTGTTTCCTGATCTTCACTACCATTTGAGACAGCTTCCTCATTTTAATGTGTGGTTCTGCGCATGTTGGGTCACTCCATCTCAGCTGAATTCTATGAATACGTCAGGACGACAGAATCATAATTATACTTCACAAGTAAGTCTTGTCTTATTTATATATTATCTGTGCAATTAACAATCCTTTTAAAATTTCCTCACTATCCTCTCATGTAAGCTTTAACAGAAATAGGTAAAACAAAGTAAATTTTTTTTTTGCTTAGTCTCAAGAAGTGAGTTCTCCATTTGACTCACCTGCCTTATCGAGACCAGCCCAGCCAAGTTTGTCAGATTTACCACCGCCGGTGCCGCCCAGGACAATCTCACCTCAGCCATCTCCCTGTACATCTCCCAAACCCCCAAGGTTTGTTTGCAAGTGAATATCTACTGCAGATAACAAACTACTTATTACTTATGTTAATACCCACCTTTAAGCTAATAAAATCTTTTGTTGATTTTTTTGTATCTCAGGAATTTTTCATCAGACTTGCCCCTTTTTATCCACATATTTACCCTTTTTGGTGTAATATTTTTAAATAGTTTAACTATCCCCCATGTCTTTGATTACAAGGGGAAATCTATGTTATAAAATAATATGAAATTACACTTTTACATATGTCATTCAGAAAGAACAACCTGACTACTAGTGGTACCTTTTTATGAAGATAAGGGTTGGTAGCTCTATATTGTTAACCTTTCTGAGGGCCTATGATCAGTACTTCTCTGTTATTCCCAGGCGCCAACTGCCTCCAACCCCTCCTTGTGATAGCAACACGTTGAGGAGCCCAGATCAGCTAAGCCCATCTGGACACCATCGCCTCGCTGCTCCACCATTGTTACCCTCTTCTTCCTCGTCTCCAACTGCTACCAGCATGGCCTCATCCAGCCACCAACACCACAATTCGTCAACTGCAGGGAACAGTTCTAACAGTACCAGCAATGGTGGGGGGTCTATAGCCTACGCAGAGCTACGGTATGACGTGCCTGTGCCAGACTATGATGCCCCAGCCGTGCCTGCCCCACCTGTGCCTCCAGCTCTTCCAAGCCATCCATCACACTCCTCGAAAGTTTCATCGTCTCCTCTGCCTGCTGTTGATGGTATCTATGACTGCCCCTTGCCGGGTGTTCATCCTGCGAGTATGTTTCAGTGCAAGAGGACAAAACCATTTTTTTTTTTCAAGAATTGATCAAGAAATGAGTTTAGTTTTTCTTTTTTTTAATACCAACTCCTTTTTCATGTAAAGCTGTTCACGGCTGTTAAGGAGCGGCATTTTAGTTTGCCTGCCGCGCCCGTGAAGCAGCTTGTAACCCGATTGGGTCATGGGGTCAACCACCCCTGCAGAACGGGGATTCCCCTTTGCTCGCAACTTTAGATTTTAGATCTAATTTTCACACCAAAACAATGGAGAATTTAAGCTTATGCATGAAACGAAGAACTACAAAAATCATATAATTAGTTTCATCTATATTTCAGCGATACGAGGATATATTTTTTCCCATTCTTTTCATTTAATTGATGGAGTTATTGAGCGTTTTAATAAGTACATGAATCTGGAAAAATCATAAGGTGGTGACGTTTTTTACGGGACATTTATGAAAAAGTGAAACAATTTTTGGGGATGAAATTTTTACAGCATTTCATACATATGTTGATCTTAACACCCACCAAAGGGCATTAGCGAAGAGTTCTCCGTTTCCAAGTTATGCGGGTTTGAGTTATAATAGTCCATTTCTTACAGCGCTGGTACGGCGTTTTGATATAAAATAATAAATCTAAACAACGATAGAACATCGTAGTTCAAGCTGTAGAGCGTCAATATATATATGAGGGAGGCCTGGTGTTAGCTTTTAACAAAATTAAAAACATGCACTAAGACGAAAATGAAACTTATGTAGGGTTGCGCATTGTCTTCCTTTACAGGTAAGTCTTACGTTTACTTTGCCTTACGTTCTTCAATCGGCGGGGCGTGTGCCTAGAGAGCTCTCTCTCTCTCTCTCTCTCTCTCATTCACTCTCTCTCTCTCTCTCTTTCTCTCTCTCTCTCCTTCTCTCTCTCTCTTTCTCTCTCTCTCTCTCCCTCTCTCTCTCTCTCTGTCTGTCTGTAATATTTTCAAGCTTTTATTATAACTTTCTTCAAACCTCTGACACCTAAGTGCTTTGAGTTTATTCACGTCAGAATATTAAAAACATATTGTAATAATCTTTTTTTTTTTTTTTTGTTATTGGAAATGATTGTGAACACCAAAAGTTAGTAACGGGCCGTTGATAAAGTCCGCACAGAGAAACTTTTGATTGTTTCCTCTATCTGCTACTTAACGATCTATCACAACAAGATCTGCAAACTTCATGGAGCTTTTGGTTGCGTTCAGATTCTAAGTGCTGCTCCATATTTAACAGTGTTGGTTTGAGGCTTCTAAGGTAGATAGTGCAGAGTGTCATTTACGGGTAGTTCGTGCAGACTCGAGCGTGTGGAATTATTTTAAAAAATCATATAAAATCACTGAAAAACTCTTCACACTTGAAACTTTCACAAGTTCTTTATATAAATCTTTTAAATATCGGGAAACAATTTTTAAGCGATAAAATTGTTTCACTTTTGAAATATTCCTATTAAACTGAGGTGTTACGAAAATCAAGACTTTTTTCTGTTCTTTTACTAGAAGCATGAAGATTCACCTGCACCATCTAAACACTTTATAATTGAGAGATAAAAAATATAGCGTTGTATTCAGGACAATTTCAGCTTTAAAATGATTATTTGTTTGACATACTTAATGTTAATGAGGCCAGATTTATTACGATGCAAAAACAAGTAAAAAATCCCAAAATTAGATTTAACGGCAGTGCACTGTCATGCACGGGCACACGCGGTTGTAGCCTGCCTGATAGGTGATTGATCACCGATCCGCCCACTAACTGCGGGCGTCTGAGGCAGGGCCTGGAAGCAAACTAAGTTGCCGCTTTTTGGTCTGTTTTAACAGCCGTGTGTTCTTTTTTTTTTCAATTACTTTTCCTATCGAAACAGTTACAAATGGCTTTCTATCAGGTGGATACTCAAACAAAAGCATTAATTAATTATAATAAAGATATCTTGTCAAAACTAATATACAATCAGATAATTAGTAGGATGGTACACCTTCTCACCTTTCAACAGCTGTTTAATTTGAATTTTTTACCGTGTGTTAAATTTTGGTATGCAATAATTGTGCTCCTTGAAATGAGCTATATTTTTTTTTATTTTGAATATGTATCATCATGAAGTTTTTCACCTTTTTAACCCAAAGGGAAAGAAGACAGAGGCAAACCACCACAGTTATACCGCTTAAATAGTGAATATGCTTCTACTCCATCATCGCGCCCAGTTCCCCCTCACAGAGTAAAATCTTTTAAAAATGAGCCGCCATCATCATTGTAAGTATACACATAATTTGCATTGAAACTTCTAATGAGTATGCAATATCTCAGTTAACATAACTTTCAGAGAGAAATAAAGGCTCTGCATTGTTTTGACGTAGCTTATGTTTCTTCATCAGTTGTGAGGCATCTAGGGCAATTCAGGCACAAGGCGCTCATAACTGTTCTGAGTTTGTTTCAGTAAAGAATACATTTTTCATTTCATGGCTCTTTTGAAGATTATTTAAAATATAAATGTTTCTTATATATTCACAAATGCTAGAAAGAGCAGAGCATTAATTGTCACCATTCTCACTTCTGCTTGGTTCATATTGGCCACCTCACAGGTTATTTGCTCGTTTTCAAACATTTGTCAAAGGATTTTGGAATTGATCAGGCTATATGAAGGAGGAAAAAATATACGGGCTGCGAATCTGGGGCCTCTGTTCAATTTCTTAAAATAATAAATTTTCAGGTTTTTTTTTCCTCCACAAATTTCTGAAAACTTTTAAAACGTGAATAGGGCTTATCAAAAGTTTCTATACTCAGGATCCTAGTATAAAACTGCACATTGGGGTAGGTTTCAATGGTTGTTATACAACATGTTTGTTAATGTTCAAAATCCTTCTCTTACCAGGTTGTTAGATTGTTTTGTAGTTTGTTTGCTATCTTTCAAATACATTCTTTGAGATCAGAGCCCTTGATGTTCAATGTGTTTTTTTTTCCTCTTCAAGGTTTGGATTACTTACTGAAATAACATTGAACTAAAAGAGAAATCTTATTGATAAAATAATGAAAGTGTTAATCGCTATTTCATCATCCACATTTTGATGTTCAGTTCATCTTATCACTTTCAAAAATAAATTTGGAAAAGAAGTATAGGCATTTTTGTAAAAAGGGTATGTCTAATTTATCATGACTTTGTAATTTAAACCATAGTATTGATTTTCTTTTATCCTAAAAGTGTTACATAATCTTAGCTACTGGACTCATTATTTTTGGCGTTTTTGTTTGAACCCCACAGAGTCCCTCCCCCGAGACGAGAGGGCTTACGGGAGAATCATGATGTCAATAAGGAAAACGGCCCTCATCAGACCACTTCCTCAAGCTTACACAGGGACAGCAATGGTGATGGTGGTATAGGGCAGGAGAGCTCAACTTCCAGCTTCAATGAAGAGGAAGTCTTGATGCTGACAGCCATGGGCTACAGCCGCCTGAAGGTTGTTGATGCCTTGCGTGTGGCTCGGAACAATGTCAAGATGGCGGAAGACATTCTACAGACATTTGTCAGGGACCCAGTAGGATGAAGAGAGCAGCAGAGATAGTCAAGGAATATTATTAGATGGTATGTTTGGACACACCAGGAATAAGACAGGTTTTGAGACATGCTATGGGTAAAGAGAGGAACAGTTGGTTAAAATTCAGACAGCTGAGGATCATCGAGGCTACACAAACATGGATGATATCTTTGATGCAGGCCCAGATGAAGGCCGGTTTTGATGAATCAAGGAGTGAATGGTTAGAAAGGAATTTTAGACTCTGCCAAGGCTATAAGTGAGAGCAGAAAAAGAGGGAATAACTTGCAATGAGTCTTGATGAGGCCTGGGGGGGGGGATTGTGGCAAATTTAACTGTCAGCTATAGGACATGAAGAAGAATCCAGACTTGCATCAGACTATCAATAAAGCTGATATAAAATTTTTGGTTCAAATTTTTATGCAGTAGAAGTTTGAAATTGTTTAGTCATATCCCCTAAGAATCTCCCAGAGTCTTAATGCTGATTTCATAGAAGGTATATAAGTGGCAACAACAAAAATGTCATTTTTGTTCTTAGTTGTTGAAAAAGAAAAACTAAATAGCCACTTTTATGAAATGCCAGATATTTGCTGTATTTTCTTCTCCATACTATTTGCGAATTGAAAATAATGCCTTTTACAAAAATGACCTTAAAAAAACTGGGGATGCTGCAGGAATCATGATACTTTATTTCCCTCTTCTTCTTTTTTTTTTTTTTTTTATCTTCTTCAGTCTACCTGGTAAAGAAAAAAGAAACAAATTTTAAATTTTGAAATCTAGATGCAAGTGTCTTTTTGTTGAATAAACAATCCCTGCATGACCCTCAAGCAACCGTGGTGCATTTTGAAGTAATCTGGATTATGTAAAGGTATTAAATGAAGGTAAATATAGTCTTCACCACAGATTGGAATTTTTGAAAGGCAGAAACAACCATATTTTTTTGTTTCCTATAGGCTTGTAAAATTTAAGTTAATATTTGGCATGGCCACACACATCTTTTTATATCAGATTTTGAATCCCCATTTTGCATCGTATGTTCACCACTCTATTCAAACAACTCTGTCTTGAATTTCTAAATCTGCAATTACTGCTTTTTAATCAGAATATTTTGAGAATAGTGGAGCATTTTTACCGTAGCCTGTGGGCATTCATTTTCTTTAACCAATCTAAAGCAATACATTTATATTTTTCAGTTATAAAAATCTGCAACACTAGCTTATCAATTTATCAAGAAAAAATGGTGCTCCTTAAAAAATTTGTATGGCATTTTTTTATTTTCTTTGAGGAGTCGGGAATGGTCATCGATGAGATTACATTAAGAAAAGGTTTTTGAAGTATTTATATTTTTAGCAGCTTAAATTAAAGATGTTTGTGACCTGATGTTTCATTGAAATAGTGTGTGTTATGTTGTTCTCTACAGTTTGTGATATTATATCTTCAGAATGGTATACTGAGAAATGTTATTTGGGGACAGGAAGAAAAATAATAAAGTTGAGGAATGTGAAAACATTTTGTTATAAGCCACCCTTAATATTTGAGTGGTTAATCTGTGTAGTGATGTATTACTTTGTCTATAAAACACATTAAATTATGTATATGATTTGTTCTTTTTTTTACTCTCTCCTTAGTGTTCACAGTATTTATTTGAGGTATTTACGATTAATCTTGTGATGTAGCACATAATCTTGTGCAGCGCTACAAGAGCAAGCTATACTTAATTGACATTTTTTTTTTGTTTCTTATCAAAAGCCAAACAGAGCCGTTTTCTTTTCCTTTTCTTTTTCTGTTTTTTTTTTCCTCTGATACTTTACTGTGTGTCCAGAGAGGATTATTTGCTTGAAATGCATCTGACCTCTGGATTTCAGTCGATAATATAAATCCTTACCGCTTGTAAAGGTACAAGCTTAGCAGGGCACTCAAAGTGATTCACATCCAGTATTAGATACTTTTTCCTCTTGTGCAAACAATTTTTGGGGATATTGGCTGCAGTTGTTCTCACCTTTTAAATTTTTCTGCAAAAATGGACAAAAACCAAACCAAAAAAAAAATGGAGAAAAGCAGAGGTAGAAAGGGAGACGTGGCAGAAAAAATATATGAGTATTAAGTAACGGAGGAAATTGTGATATGAGTATATTTGATTTTTTTTCTTTCTTTTTACAGTACTTCAACACACTAAGTTTCCATGAGGCTCAAAGCCGCGTTGTCTTGATACAAAAGTTTCTGTATATATGTACATAATCAAGTACGAATTTGTTCTTTTCTTTTCTTCATTTTTTTTGTTGTTGTTTTGATGTAATTAAAATGTGAATGAGAAGTTCACATGTAAAGCTCACATATTCCCAACTAGTTATTTCAGCTGAGAAAATAAAAAGTCTTCGCATTAATCTGCTATGGTAATTGTGACGTTCACCTCTTCATTTTGCAGCAGTTTTTTGCAAATCAAATGCATATGTATCACACCTGTCTTGTGTGATTTATGTTTGATTTGCTCTTATCTTGGGGTATATTTTTGAGAAAATAGTAGCTACAAAATATAGGAAACTTTAAAGCTAAATTGGGTAATTGCAAATGTTTTACATTTTATTTTTATTTTTTCAATCTTTCAAGTCATTTTTTTTTAGTAATTCTAATATAAACAGAATTGAATAATTAAAAAAAAGTGGTTTTGCAGGCTTGGGTGATCTGAAAATTACTTTAAAACTTCTTCAATCTTAGTTTTTGTTTTTTTTTTTATAATCCCACATAGTAGATTTTTGTGCACCATAGTGCCATATATGGCAAATGCCTTGTTATGTTGTGTAAAATGAATGAAACTGTTATCTTTATTTGTGTGTGCTTTTGTTGTTTTTGGTATTGCTTATTTGAGGAGTTTGATATTTAATTAGAACTCCCTGTTTTGTCCTCCCTTTAAGAAGGAGAGGTTTCTCATCAAATATGCCTAATGAATGACGCTTATGTTTAGAACTGGGAGCATTGATATCATAAATTTGAACAAGTGTATAACTACCTGAATCTTATCTTTGTTTTTTTTTTTTTGTTTTGATGGCTGGACCATTATTCACACTTCTTCATTTTGCACCTGCTTTTATTGATCTGGCGTTTATGCTTACTAGTACATCTCTATCTTTGCTTTTAGGTTTTTATTCTTTTAGATGGAAAGAAAAGATAAATTGATGCGCTTTTTCACTTCTAACTCAAGATTTTGTTTTCATGAGAAGGCATTGTTTGTGTGTCTAGATACCAGTCCTCAAGACTTGAATGTGATAATATATGACCATTATTAATTGTCACCGGTCTGATTCTTTTACATGTTGAAAAAATTCTGCTGTTGTTAAAGTATCCTTTAGGGGAGGGAGGGGCCTAAATGAATAACTTTGGCTACAAATTTAAGATAGCAAAATAATAATTTATTTTCATCTACGCCAATAGCCCTAAATCAAGATCTTTGTTATTGTCAATGTTCAAAAGTATCATCTGAACAGAGCTTCTGTTGGAACTTGAGTTTGGAGCAGGAATTTAGGCTGACTTATGAGTGTATCAAATCAAAAGATAGATTGTATTGAAGGATTGGTTTGTTTCACAAAGTTTACTCATAACTCACTAAAAAGTGATATCATGCTTTTTCTAGCATTAAACAAGCTGAGGTTCTAATTTGTCGGAATGATTACCAAACCTTGACTTTCTGTCACAAGGTATAAAGAATGCGATTAGCAGGAAGATTACAAATTGTCTGGCGAAGATCCAATGCTTAAGGGAGATACAGCTTGTATTGGCCAAGTATAGGGTTGAGAGAAAAGCTTAGAATGTTATTGTAATATATTACTTTTGCTTATCTTGTCGTATAGATTTCATATTGAGTATGGCTTTTCCAATCAGTTCTTTTAAAGCTTTTAATTAGGTAAAAACACTTTGCAACTGAAATGCAGTGTGCCTAAACATAGTAATATAATTATGAATTACATCTATTTTTTTTTTTTTTATTTTGTTTACTTTTCAATTGTCCCCAGTCAAATCAAAATGATATGAGGTTGTTGATCACAATTTATTATTATAATAAATGATTGAGTAAAACTAAGTTCTTGTAAGATGGTTTATCAAAATTATCTAGAGAAGGATTCACTCAAGCCATTGTTAACAAAGGAGAATGGTTATATATAAGTTTTTCTCTGAGATCCTTTTAACTTGCAATGGATTTTTAAAAAAAAAAAACAAAGTCGTCCTTACCTTATTTTTTACAACTACGTTTTTTATAAGATGATCTTGTGTTGCTTTTTTATTTGTACCTCAAAAATTAGCGCTAAAGACAAGCTCTGACTCATGTAAAAAAAAAGACAGAGAGAGATGTTATATTTCTATTTTCCATCTATATCAATATAACAAAATCTAGTCGCTTTATTCTACTTAAAACTTAAGAGAAAGTATCTTTCTGTATGATGCTCCTCTAGTGGATTATATTTTTCAAAATTACTGTGACCACAAATTTCATTCAAAGAAATGATGCCCCGCTAAAGTCCCATCTACACATATTATATGCTTACACGTGACAGCAGACAATAGACATGTTACTAACCATGATGCAACTTTAATTTATATATGAAAGGAGCTTTACTTTATCTCATGTGCTTGAATTAGTCCTGTGTTCTTTGTTTTGGTCTAACCAGAGGTGTTTTTTTTTTCTAAAACAAACTATGTATTTACTTTGCTTTGAAAATTTTTCATTACTATTGCTCAATTTGAATGTTGCTGTATTTTGCCATTTCATGAATATTATTTTTTTTTTAATTGCTTTTTGCCTGGTCAAAGAAAACTTGATGAGTCTGTTTTGGGATACTTTAAAAAATAAAGAGAAGGAAAGCTGCAATGTTTTGTTAAGCATTGTAAAATTTTTAAAATTATTTCTTGCCATCCTACTATGTGTATTATATTTCTGCAGTCAGTTGTTTTGGGAAGGAAAGCGACATATTTCCTGTGCTTTAACACTGTGTCTTTGCACCTTTACTTCATACATGAAGCATTTTTTTTTTCAAAATCAAATTTGTACTAGGATTCAGCAACTTTTTGCTTTTTTTTAGTTAATTTTATTATGCCTGAATTCAGCTTCTACTTGTCTTTGTTTTAAAAGCACTTTGAAAAGTATCACAAAAGGGTTTAACCTTCTAACCCACAAAATGTTTTTCTTGTAAAAATGTACTCTTGGGCTTTTGTGAAGTAGAAATTTTTATACTAAAAGTGTAAAATATTGAAAATGCTTCTAGTACAAACGGCCAATTTGCTGCCTCTAAGATTTTAATGTTTCTCTTTTAATCTAATTCAGTTGCGTTTTTATTATTGGGGCTTGCAGACCTGCCATTCATTTCATTTTAATCAAAATCATTCAGATTAGTTAATAGAAATTTGGTTCTTTTCCAATTTTCCGAACATTAGGAAATATTCCGATTTTTTTCGAACTAAGTTTTCACCTCCACGATTAAAAACATTTCAATTTTTTTTTATTAGGCCTACAGCATCGACAGACAGCCTGCGCAAAAGAATAGATATGGAAGATATAGTTTTATTGATATCGGTTTTTCATTTTATATAGTTAAATGCAGTATCCAAATTGATATATATATGTTAATTATAACCATCCTGAATATTGATTCTGCCAGGTTGTTTACTTTATGGTTTATTCGTCTGCTTTTTAGTGTCTCTCAATCCTCACATCTAGACTTTGCAGTTATTTCCAACGAAGGATTATTGTTTTTTATATCTTTTAAGAGTAATTTTTGCCACAGGACAGCGCTTTTTGTTTTCATCTACATCTTATCAGTTATCAAGACCGATTGAGAAACCCTAAACAGAGTTAGAGTAAATCAAGATGAAACGGCTCGAGAATCTGTAATTATAGGTTTTTAAAAAGTGAAAAACCAGATCTAGTTCTGATAATAAGAATTCTTGTTTGGAGTCTTTATCCACAAACTTTTCAATCTGCACAACATCTATGATTTTGATTATTTTATCTAATGTAGATCTAGATGTATGTTACATCTAAATCATGCTTAACTAGTCTCACCGTCATAGCGTAACTTTTGTACTTAAATTGACCTGTTTCTTAATGAAATGATCGAACTATAGAATGGACAAACTGAAAACTCCGTTCTACAAAGGGACCCTTGTGTCAATTTGCCAAAGCTAGAGTGTGTGTGTGTGTTAAGAGTGGTCTTGATAGCTCTTCTTTTACTTAAATGATCCAGATATATGCCTCCACCTATCCATCTTTACCTAGAAACTAGATATCTCGAAAATTCTAATTCACAAAATTTAGATATAGAACTTAATTCCTTTTGAAGTAAAGGAAATGGACTTAATATTGTATTCTTTGTCAATCTGCTTTTTAGATCCTTTTAAACGCTTATTAGAAAGCTTTGAATTTTCATCTTAAGTGCATAAAACTGCATTGCCTTGCAGGAATTTTGAGCCTCTTAAAAGTATTGTAAGGCATGAAGTACTTGATTTATATCGAAAGAGGAGTGTAAAAAATATATAAGATTATTGAGAATTTTTCACCATGGAAGAATTACAAGCTAAGAAACCTTGTTTTTATCAGAATTCATAGCTATACTGATGAATTACTTTCACCAAGGACTGCATTATATGTGTTTTGTAACATATGCTGTAGAAGGCAAAAATAAAGCGAGGCAATTCGATTTTTTTTGGGGCAGATTCAGATTTTTTGACAATATCATTCAGATTTTTTTTTCCGTGGAGAGTGGCAGGTCTGGGTGTAATTTTATCTACCCTTGAACATAGAACTGTTGTCATTGTTTATACTCTTTCAAATAGTGGAAAATTTAAGAAATATGGATATGTATCATTTTTTTGTTCAAAATCTTCAGATGAATAGTTCTTTACTCTTAGTCTACAAAGTAATGAATTTAAAAAAAAAAAATTGAAATAACTGTTATTGGCTATTATTTTTTTATATGATCTTACTTTATGGTTTTGTTCGAATCATCTTTTGTAGGTTTTTTTTGTTTATTTCTCTTTTTGAAAAGAGAATCCACCTGTTGAAGGATCTTAAGTGTTCTCTAGTCAAACATCTTGTCTCTACTCTACTATCTTAAGTAAAAATTATATTTAGGAATTTGGCTGTGAGGTGAGCAGTTTGGTCCTGGCAGGTTAAACATTTTCTCATGGGCTCAGAATGTTTATGTTCCATGTCAGGAGTACATCATGGAGCTAGTACATGTACCAATAAATTCTAAAGCAAATAACTTGCTGAGACTTTCTAAATAAACCTCTGCCCTCCTACCCCAGAAAGGAAGAAAGAATTTAAAAAGAAAAAAAAAGAAAAATTCAGTTGGCTTGATATTAATTATAAAAGATAGCATGCAAGAATGCAGGGGTTGAAGGATAGTCTTAACCAAGAACCCAACTTCTTTTATCATACTATCAAAGTGAGCTTCTTAATACATATCTTTTCAGCTCTCTTTACTGCATTGCCTTTCTCAGCAAACTTTTTTCCAGTGTTCATGTCATGTAAAATAATCAGTTGCCATAGTCTCTGTTTTCCTCTTTGATTTTACTCCAAAATTGCCCCTCATGTTGGATTATTTCAGAATTAACCTAAAAGTTGTTTCCCTTTCTTCCTACCTGTGTTATTTTCCGGTCTGTCAAGGCATCAAAGAAAATCTTTTAAAATGCGTCTTGCACCACAGGCTTTATTTTTTTTAATGTGTAACTTATAGACCTTAAAGGAGCCTTTAATTGAAACTTTTTTGCACAAAGGTGTCCCATGTGTTGGGAAAACACAGTTACCGTACAGAGAAACTTATAGAAATTGAAGAGATGAATTTAGTATTTTTTAACTACATGGTTGAGACTTGCATCAAGTTATTTTTTTTTTAAGTTATGTGTTTGAAATAAGAATGGTATTAGCTTGCAAAGCTGAATATTTTGACTTTGTCACTTTTTGAATCACTTTTTTGCAAGGGAAATATCCTAACTAAAATCTGTTCATATTCGTAGAATTATAGAAACTGGGATTGATATTACAAATTAATCACAAACTCTTGAATAACCCAAAATTATGTAGAGGAAAAGACTTAATGAAATGGATTACTTATTTGCACTTAAAAGAAAGGAAAAAAAAGTGTCTCCCTTCATTATTGTCTTTTGTAATGATACTTAGAGAATGGTTGGTGACTACCAAGTCAGGATGAGAATAGTGTGTGCCATTGCTAAGAAAGGGAAAGCTAATCAAATTCAGAGTTCCTATACAGCTGTAGTTGTCTTTCAGAATTTCTCACATTTCTACTCTCTTAATCTTTATGTAAATTCTTACATTCTGGTCTCGTGCCAGTGCGCATCGCTGTGCGGCCTCAGTGACTACTAAATATGACGAAATGTAAATTATTTCAGTGTAAAATAAAATGGGGTATTGTGTGTTACCCTTGTGATAATATTGTTGCTGAATGATTATGTGATGCGAATGCCTCATTTTTCATTGCAGTTAGAAGATCAAGCCCAGGAGAGCTTGTGTAAAAGTTTCTACTTAACACAAGGCTGGATCCGTAAGTATGTTACAGTGCTTGATTGCTCTCTTTGATAATTTATCAACATTTAGTTTTTCATATGATCATAGTTCTTAAAGCCTTCTAAAAGATTTCCACTGCGTGTTGATTAAAACTGAAAGCGTGTCAAGTTAGCAAGGTGTTTACGGTGAAAACACAGGAAAACCTCTGGGTTTGTTTTTTTTTTTTAATTTTGAATCAAGAAAAAAATGCTGTCTGGACACATAACAACAGCACTGCACAAAGTTGCTTGAGTACCAACAGGAATAGCAGTTGATATTATTTTAGTCATTGCTTGTCTACTGCTTTAAAACAGGTGTTCTTCTTCCAATATGCCTCATATTTTCAGAACTCAAAGCTTAAAAAAATTTCTTTCTCAAGACAGTAGTGTGTTTGAATGTAGTTGAAAGATTAAAAACTTTATGGTCACCTTTACATTAATGTCATACCTCGGGTGAAGTTATCTTACATAAGACTTAAATTGTCATATTTTATGAACATTCGTACATTTAGTTTGAAAATGTCTTAATGTATTCAAATATTTTCATGTTGATATATTTAATAAAAATATTGAGCTAATACTTTTGAATACATGTACATTAATGCTTTTGTTTACATTAATATTACCTGTATAGGTGTCACATCTATGTTTATCATACACATGCCTTCTTCTTCTTCATCTTTTTTTTTAACTGTGCAGGCTTTTTGTGTTCAGTTTATTTAAAATAATTCTGTTGCAGATTGTTTTATCATTTGCTTATCATTATGCTTTGCCTGATTCTACTTTAAACACGTATTAACATACAAGTGAGTAGTCTTATCCATCTCTCATTTCACGTAATAATGTAAAAGTTTATATCTTTTCCATTGTTTACATGAGCTCTGAGTATAGGTTGTCCTGCTGTGCTTACGTTCATGGGGATGAATGTTTTCTTTTTACATAAAGTTAATGAAGAATTTCTGCAGCTGCGTATTTGCAACATGTACAATTGTTTAGATAAAATTGATTTGTGTGCAGAACAGAATATTCCTTAAGATTTATTCAAAACATTTTTTTCCAATGCATGAAAACTGGCATAAAGTTATTTATATTGAATCTTTTATTGGAGTGGTTTTTATTTATTTATTTCTTGTTGGTATAGAACTTAATGCCTCATTGTTTTCTTGTTTATGTGCTGTGCATGTGATGTCAGTTTTTGTCTAATTATTTTTCTTTTTTTCTTTGAAAAGTGGACCCTCATTGCCTGTCTTTCGTGCCTTGTCATTTGTCTCATTCCTAATAATTTTTATTCTTCCGCCTAATCTTTTGCAATATAAAGTTTGGATTTTTTTTTTTTTTTGCAACTAGAAACCACTCTTCTCGTGTTTTACTTCATATTAATACATTTTTTTTTAATATTATTATTACACAGAAAGTACTTATGCATGTTCGATCAGATTTTGTATCAAGATAATTTATTGTTTGTATCCGTAGGATCTACCATGAAGCATTTATTTACTAATTTAGTCCAAATTTTGGATGTCCTCAGAAAAGCAGGTACAATAGTTTTGTAAGGCCTTGCTGTCCTCACATGGCAGAGGGCACCAACAGAAGCTAAGGTTTGATGACCCTCTGTCACAAAGACTTTACAACAGATAAAGTTGAATTTGTATTTAAAAATGAAAGGGTTATAATATTTAAAGTTGAATATGAGGAAGTGTCAGATCTAGGTTTGTAAATGATTTTTCTGTACTACAGAGAGAGATTCTTAACACAGTCTGTTTAGAAGATATAATAGAGGGTTTTAGAAGAATTAACAGGCGAAAGACGAGTAAAGAAGGAAGGAGAGTCTATAAAGCCTTGTTGATTATGTCAAAGCATTTGATTCGGAGATGGATAAAGATACAATTTTGAGAAAGATAAATAACTCGCGCGTCATAGTCAAGATACCTTGCCTTTCTCCCTGAAAGCAATAGCAATAATGCGCTATCTGCAAACTTCACTTGAAAAGGTGTTTTGCGTCATCGCAAAGCCTCGCAGGGTCACCCCAGACCACATATGAAAAAAAGAAAAGAAAGCAAACATGATGAGATTGCCCAGATCAGTAAAAATATAACTATAAAGCCCCCTTGCGATTTTACACAAGTAATCTCTAGTCAACTTTACAAAATACTTGCTTGGGGTTTTACTCTTTTATTCTATGTCAGCTTTACAAAATCCTTTCATGCGGTTTGACTCTTCTAATCCATAGTCAGCTTTAAGAAATGCTCTACAGATTCGATGTATTTGATTTTGAGTGCTTCAAAATACTCATGTAACCAAAAATATTTCCTTTCAATTAGTTCAATGAAGGTCAGTTATGGTTCCATGGTTAGTTCCCCTTCTTGCGTTTTAGAATTGATAATATACTTTTCTTTTAGTTTTAATTGGAAATGCGCAACATATTCCTCTTTATCCTGGCATATTGCTGTAACTTTAAAAATGTGATATTTTTGAGAATATCGTAAAAAATGTTTCAGATAGCTTCTAGTACTAAATGGAAGAAAAGTGACACATTTTACTTTACACTTTCTTTTTTTTTTCTTTTTCAATTTTCATATGTTAAAAAATTGCCAGGATTTTGATCTAGATGTGAGCGTTGCGAGGACTTGCCTGACTTGTACGATCTACACATGTTACAGAAACTGCGGCTACCAATACGCAACACGGATGTGTAGTCAAGTATACAGACAATGATATGTTATGATAGCCTCTCTGGTTGAATCAACTCATATGCTCAGAGAAGATGTCAGCAGTAAGAGTAACAATCCATCCCGAACTAGTTCTCGGTTTGCTCCTCGGTTTTCTGTCTCACGGACAATGATGCATGAACGACACTCATGGGACTGAACCGAGGCCTCCCTAGTTATAGGCCAGTTGAACGAACTTTTGCATGTTAGGGCTAAAATGATCTATATGTCTTAACGTTTATACATGGCCCGATTCTATGAAGCGCACCTAAAATTAGGCGCAGCCAACCCCAGGTTAATTTCAGGATGGCACCTTAAATAGTCTAGTGCAGTACTCAGTGATTTTACCGTAATTCGTCAAAAATTTTCTATGCGCAAAACTTTTGTTTACAAATTTTTTTTTGATATGCAAAGTTAGATATTTTGAAAACAACAACAACAAAAAAAAAAAAATAAAAAAAATTGCGGTTCTTTTTTTTTCTTTTGATGATATCCTATGATCTAGGAGAAAAAAATATTTTTGCTTTTACAAATTGTTAGCATATTACCTAAAATTCTCTTTGTTAAGAAAATGGAAAAACATATTGAAATCGTTTTGTGTTTTCATGTGATTTGGATTTTGAAGGCGGAACTTAACTTACCTCTGAGATCTCTAAAATGTTTCCTTTTTTTGATCCTTTCGACTTCGGCGAAGCATTTTAAAAATTGAAAAGGTTAGATCAAAAAGACTCCCAAGTGCCATGACATCATTTTTGAGAAAAATGACAAAAAGTGATTTTTTTACATTTTAAATCATCACCTTACCAAGGTAAGCCTCGCTTGTTTCACTAATTTTATCTCACCAGCCGTCAGGCTCTACGGTGTCACTTGAGAATTTAGAGCCACAAGCACAAATGAGGAACATAAAAATATTAGGACAAATCACGGGTATGTGGTTTGTCATAAATTTAGTCATTTTTGGTTTATAAAATTGTCAATTATAGAAATATCAAAACTTGATGTCGGTGTCTTTTTATAAAACTTCGTAGAGGTGCTATCACTGGCCCAACCAACTGCACTGATAATGATAGATATTGACACCAATGTTGGTTGCGTAACTAGTGTTGGCTGCACGAGTGCTATGTGCTGTACACACAGATGAGTCTATACCTGATCTTTATATCACTAGTTTTATCCAGCGTGTTATTTTATCTTTTCTGACTGGTTTGTGGGGCTTTTGCCAGCAGATAAGTAATTTAGTTTCTTTTATTCTAAGTGCATTTGAAGGAGATAGAGTAAACACAGAGAACGATTGACAGGAAACGGGATCATTTTAATGGGTGCTTGACGCACTCCTTTGCGAGAATGTTTAAGCGGGCTAGGCACAAAAACTATACATTTATCGTCTGACAAATTCATATGATTTATGTCTAACGTGTATAAAGTTTGACAGCGTTGTCCAGATAGTCAAGCTAAAAGCATTAGGCTACAAGTTTTAGCCTCAACTCCTTAAGATTAAGCCATTCTAAAGGCCACCAGGTTTCCAAAGTATTCAAAACATGTCCTTGCTGTTTGAGGCATAGAAGGTTAAAGCTCGTGAAAGCCTTTCAAAAGCCGCTTGACAATGGGTAATCTACCAAACGTTATATCGTCTGATACTCTCAGCAGGCGTGAAAAAGCCGACCTGGTGATGCATAACGATGCGTATGAAGCTCCTTGTTTGTGCAGCTCATTTAGAAGTCAATAGCTGTGGCTATAGACGCCGAAGAGGGATCTTAAGTCTTCTTGGCTGGAAACTCTCGAATATAGGAGGCGTACACTTTCTTTGTTTCAGATCTGCATGTTGACATGATGATGTCAATAGCTTCATCTGAAATGCCTTGGTTTGCATATTGCAGCCTGACACTTTGCAAACTAATATCCTCAAGTGTTTGTGTAGCCGATGGGGCCCATGTGGAGCTGATGGTAATTGGAGAAGGTTGATGCGTGCAGACAATATGACTGGATTGTCTGTCAGTATCTCCAGTAGAACTGGTTAGAATGTCTGATTTGGCTCGTATAGCGCGACTTCTATGCCCGTCGCAATGTCCTCCTGGATTTTCTGCTGAGTCCATCTAAGTTTATATTCCTGGATTCTGTATCAGCTCTTGTATTTAGACAACTTTGAATGTAAGTTGAGCTAACCCAAATGCTTGTTGATATGCACCAGCACCAAAGCTGTTTCGCTATGGAGTTTAGGGTTTCAGGTTTCCGTGATCCCATTTTGTTTATGCAGTGCAGAGCACTAGTGTTGTCAAGCTTTAGTTGAATGTTTGTGTTCTTCAAGTCTTTAGCAAAAGGTTTTAAAGCATAAAATGAAGTTATTAGTACTATGCAGTATGTGGTGATGTGATTTTTCACTTGCCGTCCAGTAGCCTCAAGTTGTTTCTACATTACATAACGCATCTCATCTAGAGTTACTAGCATCCTTTGTTATAACCAGAGAAGGGCTACCGTGGCTTAATATGACATCATGCGCCGTAGGCAAGTTCTGAATCCACCACTCGATCTCTCGTACACAGTTCTCACACAATGTTATTTTGGCTTCCCAATTACTTTTTTTTGCTTTAATAGCTGAGGCTTTGTATCGTTCTAACGCACGATAATGCAGTGGGCCGTGCATGACACCAGGGAAAGCAGCTATCAGCTGACCTATGAGACATGCAAGGTCTCGTATAGTAACTCTAGGTTGGTCAAGGATATTCAAGCAGTATGTAATAATCTTACTCATCCAGTCCTCTGTTAACGTAATAGTCATGGACACTGAGGATATTTGAAATCCCAGATACGATATTACCTGCGAAGGCTCTAATATTGATTTATCAGGATGTACAACAAATCCCGATTTGTCAAACAAAGTGACGGTGTCAATAATATTCTGTGTGCATGATTCAATCGATTTACCCACTAACAAAGAGTCGTCAAGAAACCCGTGGATATATGACCCCAGATGTGTAATGTGCTATAGATAGGTTTTGTAAGTTTGGTAAAATTTCTTGGTGCCTGGGACAGACCATTGAGGTAACAGGTAAATTGATACAAATCATCGCCGCGATTAAACTTAAAACTTTCGGTCTTGAAATACAATAGGCACACTGAAGTAAGCGTGATAGATATCTATGCTTGCCATCAAGCAATTGGACGTGATTAACGTCAATGCCTTGTTAAAGGTATCCATCTTAAATTTCTTATAGAGAACATATTATTAGACTCTTAAGATAACCCGAGGGGATCCATCTTTTTTTTCTCCCAAGCAAAAAAGCCTGACACAAACTCGCCCTGTACTGGTGTCGTTCTCCTAATAACATAAGACGAAGCCAGCTTAGCTATCTCATCATTTACCTTTGTTATTTGCTCTGAGGGAATTTAAAGATATGCTCTGTTTCAGCCATTAGTTCTACACGAGTTCCTTCAATCAAATCTAAGATATTACAATCACTAGTTATTCCTTCCCATTTTCTGATACAATGTCCGATATGGCCACTCTCCAAATTAAGATTTTTAGAGAGTAAAATAATATTCCCTCACTTGCTCTGTGTCCGTGAACCCAAATTCTTGTTGTGGAGAGGCAGTTAGTCGTCTATGCTCTCGCGCATCTTTTAGGCTTAATGCCGTCGCCGTAAAGAAGAGTATTGGATGCCTCTGTTGTGTCACAAAGCGTTTTAAAATCAGGAGGGAGCACGTAGCGCATGAGGTCACGGCGTAGATTTGTGACGGACTTGTGAGTATGACCCAACAAGATCATGGCATCTGTATTCTGTAAGGCTTGTAAGCCGTTCTTTATTAATGTTATTTTTGGCTAAATCGTCCGCGCATCTGGCGAGAGCGATCGTTGCTTTCGATATTTTATTTCTGGACATTGGTCATTTTGACATCAATTCTTTTGGCCGGAGTTGTAAAGTGACCGCCATATTTCCTTGTTTGTTTGGGGAGCAGTCAGTATCGGACAATTGGCCGGTCGTTTGGAGTGATCAAATTTTGCCTTAAGTTTCTTATGATCAGTTTGGGTTTGAAACCTTTTCGTGAGAAAAGTGGCTAGGCTAGGCGATAAATCGTCTTCCTTCCTCTTCGTCGACCATAAACTTCTTCTCCGTCGGAGTAAAGGGGTCAGATGTCTCTGCCGGCCCGAGCATCGCGTAGCCGGCGCGGCCATTCATCGTCAGAGATGGCAGATTCTAATTGGCGGTGCGAGCCTGTTGCACCGAAGTAATTAGAGCTGGCCGTGTCTCGGGCTGAGCGAGGAGAGGACAATGAGGTTGCATCGTCACGCTCAAGATCTAGATCCATGTCAGAGTCAGAGACGGGGTGGAATGACGCTGGGGGAGCCTTGATCTGTGTCATAGCTTTTGCAAAAGCAGTTCTTTCTGACTCTCCTACTAGGGAGGAATAAACATGTTTGCGTGTTTTCTGTTTGGACTTTAAGTTCTTTATTTGCTTTCTGAGAGCTTCAATCACGGATGGTCTGTGTCATAGATTTGGTAAAAGCGGTACTTTCTGATTCTCCTACTAGGGAGGAATGCGCATGATTGCGTTTTTTCTCTTTGGACTTTAAGTCCTTTATTTGCTTTCTCACAACTTCAACCGTCGATGTATTTGCCTGTAAGGCTCGGAGAATAGTGGGGTTTGGTTGGAAACCAGAATTTTTGCCTTCATGTCCTGTTCTTTCATTTTGGTCTTAATTTAAAAGTTTGTCCGGCAGGGAATCCATAATAGATTATAGGTATTATTAACTATACTGCGGAAAGAAGATAAGATGTATTTTGCTCTTTGTTTTGGAATTATTAAGGAAGGCGGTTAGATAAGGCTGTAAGCCGCTCAGGTAAATCATACGAGTTGTATTGTATACTGCACTGAGTCGAATCGGGCTAAACTAAATCAACTAATAATTGTTGAAATGGTAGATGTTTCAGCGATAAGTAACATTGGTTAACAATAACTGCAAGTAAAATGTACATAATTATGTCTGTGCAGAGTTAAAAAAATTGTAATGTGTTAAAAGGCACAAAATTCACGTAAATGGCAG
>JAWDGP010005456.1:27500-29211 GCA_033675545.1 Elysia crispata | reverse complement strand
TTAAAATTAACTTACATTAGAAGAGGTAGGAAAAGCAACAGGGGAAAGGCGGCAAATATTATCACTCCCTCTATCTCTCTTTGTCTGTCTATCTATCTGTCTCTCTCTCTCTCCCCCTCTCTATCTCTCTCTATCCGACTATCTATCTTTCTCTCTCTCTCTCTCTCTCTCTCTCTCTCTCTCTCTCTCTCTATTTATCTCTATCTATCCATCTATCTATCCATATCTCTATCTTTCTCTCTTTTTCTATCTCTGTCTCTCTAACACACACCACACACATACACGAACCCGACAGTATCAGCCTTACAAAAGCCCAATCCACCCAAAACGGCCACACGACATCGCTAAAACATCAACGACCCCTGACCTCTTCTCTCTTGACATCTCTGGACCAGGTTTCCGCCATAGTCTCGGGAAACTCAAACAGGCAGTTCTTGGGCTGGACAGTCGTCAGTGGTCAAACCAATGGCGGCCTTGACCTACAAATCTTGTCGGGTCTTGGGATGGCTAGTGGTCAGACACACCCTTGCCGTGTCCGGAATCAGAAACCAATGACGTTCTGGACCTACAGATCTGGTCAGGCCTTGCTCCAGCCAGTGGTCAGACACTCCCTTTCCGTGTCCGGAATCAGAAACCAATGATGTCCTGAACATACAAATCTGGTCAGGTCTTGGTCTAGCCAGTGGTCAGACACTCCCTTGACGTGTCCGGAATCAGAAACCAATGACGTTCTGGACCTACAGATCTGGTCAGGTCTTGGGCTGTCCTGTGGTCAGACACTCCCTTGACGTATCCGGAATCAGAGACCAATGATAGCCTTGACCCACAAAATCTGGTCAGTTCTTGGGCTGGACAGTGGTCAAACACCCCCCTTGACAGTCCGCAATCAGAAACCAATGACGTCTTGGACCTACAGGTCTTGGGCTGGCCTGTGGTCAGACACTCCCTTGACACTCCCTTGCTATCTCGCAAGTTGACTGACCAGTCGATCGTGTCCAAGCGGTCACCACTTCCAACTTCTCGGATTTAGCAGGAATTCAAACAACGCTCCGAACCAAAGCGCCTTATGATAGTAGCAGAACTCTTCAATCAAGTGTACCACTTAGTGTCCACTCTAATTTATGCCAAAGCGGCTCATCAATATTCCGGTATATAACACAGTCATTGACTCGCACGAATCTCGCAGAGGTTAAATTTGCGGACAGCTTTCTGGGGTGATAAATAATGATAACCTTTTAAAGTCCTCTACACCAACTCGGTACATAGTTGGGGTTATTCACCAAGACGCCTTTGTGAAAAAAATAAATAAATAAAATAAACGTCAACGAGGGAAAATATCATGTTGCACAAGACCATGTGTCCCAAATTACCTCAAAGCAAGTTCCGTAAAAAAAAAAAAATTCGACGTCCGTAAGAAACTCAAAAACTGCCTGAAGAAGAAGAATTAATTCCCAATTTGACACTGAATTAGGAAAAGATTTTTTTGCCACAATGGGTCACCGATGATTTAAAAAACAAAAAATTGTCCAAATCTGTGGTTCACAAATGGTGAAGTAAACTCAGAGTTGTGGTTCTTGGTTTTTTCCTTCTCTCGCGTCCGCTGAAAGTAATATTGGTTACGCGTAAAGCGTTCAAAAGATTCCCCGGGAGAAAGTGAGGGCGCACATCAAGTTAAAACTCTTAAAGGAATACGTTGTAAAGCGTCAATATA
>JAWDGP010005456.1:20000-22500 GCA_033675545.1 Elysia crispata | reverse complement strand
TCTCTCTCTCTCTCTCTCTATATATATATATATATATATATATATATATATATATATATATATATTTCTCACACACATGCAAACTCAACGAGAGACTTACATAAGAGGGAGCGGACCAAACTCAAGATCTAGACAAACCACCATTATTTAGAAACGACAGACAAAGCTAATCCTTTTAAAGGATGACACAAATAATATATTTATTCAATGAAATAATCAAAACGACGAATTTGCCTTAAAAAAAAAAAAAACGTCACCGGCCAGGTTGAGACCTTGTATGAAAACGTCACCAACCGCCTTTTTTTTTTTTAAATTCCCACCAAACCTGTCCAAGAATCTACAGCTCTGGGCAGTCACGGACGACCAAGTGATGCCTAAAAATAGATCACCAAGGACAACAGACTGCGTGAGACTAGGTAGGACCCCAGTGTCCTGATAGCCACAACCCGGCGCAGGACTAGGACCCTCTTTGTACTGGCCAGACTGCCACAGCAAAAAGCCTGACGGTGCACGCAAACATAAACACACACACACACACACACGTAGACACACACACACACACACCATTAACATGAATGAATAATTCTCACTCATTTCGCATTCTTCCTGCTTAAACACAGCCATCTTAGCATTCCAGGGGCGGAGGTATAAAAAAAAAACAATAATTCCTTTAATTCTATTTGAAGGGAAGGGTGGAGCTAGAACACTTATGATAGAGATGATGGTAATAATAATAATAATAATAATAATAATAATAATAATAATAATAATAATAATAATAATAATAATAATAATAATGATAATGATAATAATAATAATAATAATAATAATAATAATAATAATAATAATAATAATATAATGATGATGATGATATGGCAATAGAAGCAGGAGAAAAAGAAAAAGATAGTGATGAAGGAGGAGGAGGAGGAGGAGGAGGAGGAGGAGAAGAAGAAGAAGAAGAAGAAGAAGAAGAAGAAGAAGAAGAAGAAGAAGAAGAAGAAGAAGAAGAAGAAGCAAATAAAAAGACAACAATCGTGACGATGGAACTGATAGTAATGAGCCCTCCACTCTCCCCCCCCCCCCCCTTTTTCCTCCCAAAAAAAAAAATAAGAAAGAAAATCTTCTTTCAACGATATCATAATAATATTTAATACTCATCTTACGATGTGATTTTCTTTTTCAATCAGTGGTCACTTTTCGGCCGTAGCAATCAACACGAAAAGTTAAAACAAAACAAAAAAAAAACTACCCAATCTCTTTTATTTTATAAACATTTCATCCAGTCCATCTGATCGAAAATCGGAGACACGCCCCTGTAAAATGTATGCCGCCAAAGTCGGTTGACATGGTGAATTATGCATGATGGCGAACCAATAGTCAAGCCCGGCCAAGTAACAATCTCTTCCTTGTACAGTTTACTTTCGGTTCGAGATTGAAAAAAAATTTTTTTTTTTTTATCAAAGGGCGGGGGGGAGGGCTGTAAAGATGTGGACTTGGGTTCAAATTTTGAGAATTGTTTTTGTTTTTTTTTTTAATTTAAATTTTTAAATTACAGCGTGTTGTGTGAATATCGGTCTTAAGTGGCTTGGGTAAAATTTAATATAAAACAGGATTGGTTGGTTTAACAGGAAAAGATGAAGAGAGAGAGAGAGAGAGAGAGAGAGAGAGAGAGAGAGAGACAGAGAGACAGAGAGAGAGAGACAGACAGACAGACAGACAGGCAGACAGACGGACAGAAAGAGAGAAAGACAGTCAGACAGACAAACAGACAGAAAAAAGAGCCAGAAAGATGCCAAATTTTTTTTTTCTTTTTGGATTGGTTTTTTTTTTTTTTTTTGTTTATTTTTGTAAGCGAAAGACAGAAGATGAATGTGGGGAGAAAGAGTGTTCTAATCTATGTATTACAAAATCATAGAAAATTAAAAAATAAAACAAAACCTGAAAGATGCATAAAAGAAAAGATATAGACAAGTACACGTGCTTCTTAAGTGCAAATGTTTGAAAAAAAAAAACCATAAAAAACCCTGCACTTATAATTAAAGAGTATTAGGTAACACGTGACTAACATAGTACTTAGTATTCATCTCAACGACCTCGGGGTCAATGCGAGTACATTTCGTACTAGCTGTACATTTGCCAGTCTTTCTCGCTTTCGTTCTCTCTCTCTCTCTCCTGCTCTCTTTCTCCCGCTCTGTCTGTCTGTCTGTCTGTCTGTCTCTCTCTCTCTCTCTCTCTCTCTCTCTCTCTCTCTCTCTCTCTCTCTCTCTCTCTCTCTCTCTCTCTCTCTCTCTCTCTCTCTCTCTCTCTCTCTCTCTCTCTCTCTCTCTCGTTTCCTAATAGATATTTGATATCAAACCATTGTCTGTACTGACATAACTTAATATGCGAAATCTATTTTCTTCTAAAACACTTAAAATATTGGAACATAATTATGTGTATGGGTTGGGCCAATCACTTGCCTTCAAAACTCGTGGTTTGACCACATTATTTGCTGCCGTAA
>JAWDGP010005456.1:12500-15000 GCA_033675545.1 Elysia crispata | reverse complement strand
TATAAATATATATAAAGAGAGAGAGAGAGAGAGAGAGAGAGAGAGAGAGAGAGAGAGAGAGAGAGAGAGAGAGAGAGATTTTTTGTTTTAATTTTTGTGCCTTGAGATATACTGGATAGAGGAAATTCATCCCATACACACAAACTTCTTTGTAATATCGAAAATCGACTAATTTTTTACTTTCCCAATCTGTATTTTTTAGATCCTTTTAGTAAACGCTTATTGAAAAAGCTGCGCATTCTTGCATTAAGTGCACAAAAGTGCACTGCCTTGCGGGAATTCTTAACCGCGCAGTTATTTAAACCTACAAGATAATGAATATTTTTCAATAATCTGTAACTAGATTTTGGATTTTTACAGAATTAGGTAACTACTTCTATTAAGCACGCTTCACACACACGCCCTGATCGGGTAAGAGTTAGGTTGGGGTATCAGTTCAACTTAGCCATGGCCTGCTTGACAAGCTAGGCTCGAATTAAAAAAAAAACAACAACATATAGTTCAAAATGGAAAGGCCGGACCATAATCAGCAGGCAATCTCTAATCTCCCTGAAAATAACATGTTTAAAACATAGTCAAAACTTAGCAGAATGATAGGTACTTTCTAAACACCTCCCCCCCTTCCATTCCCCGACGTTTTGTTTTTTTTTGTTCCGTCTATCATATCACAAACACGCTACCCCGAGTGAAAACCAGCATGCATGCACACGGACCTACCTACCTTCTGGAGTAATTACGACAAGAATTATAATTTAACGCCAAAACAGATAGGGGGTGTGGAGAGGTGAGGGAGGGAGAGAGAGAGAGAGACAGAGAGAGAGAGGGGGAGAGGCAGAGAGGGAGAGGGAATGGTGGAGGATCAAGTTTTTAAATCAAATGAGTAAGAAAGCATAAGTATCATTTTATGTAATGCTTCTAATATAGCTTAGCGCGGGAGGCCCCACTGCATGACGTCATTAGTCAAGGACTTGCGGAACAAAATCCGTACTTCACAACGAGGACATTTCGACCTTTTCGCCCAATCTCTAATCACTGAGACAAGCTACTGTCCCGCAGGGAAGACAGGTTGAGCGCAAGCAAACAAGCTTGAATATCAATTACAACCTTTATATATATATATATATATATATATATATATATATATATATATATATATATATATATATATATATATATATATATATATATATGTATATTATACATTCATAAAAAAAACAACCAAACTCGATGATGATAATGATGGTGAAGATACCGTATGGCTTTTTCTCCATGTACCTCATTCTGATTTATCATAGGCTAACTGTAGACAGAGCAACTAAAACAGCTTCGAGACCCGCGGCGGCGGATAAGACAAACGGGCCGAACTCGAGGGTAAACCCCTATTGGTACGCGCCGGCGATTAACGTCACCGAATGTACTAATACATGTATTGCAATTTGTAAGTAGCAATTATCGTCGCTGAAGCCAGCCACACAGACACGCCAAACTCGAGTGCCAATCCCTATTGGTACGAGGCGGCGATTAACCAAACCAAGTATTCTTACATCTTTTATTTCAATTTCTAACTAACAATTATCGTGGCTCAAGCTAGCCAAAGACAGGCCAAACTCGAAGGTAAACCCCTATTGGTACGCGGCGGCGATTAACGCCACCGACTGTACTGATACATGTATTTCAATTTCTAAGTAGCAGTTATCGTCGCTCAAGCCAGTCAAAGACACGCCAAACTCGAAGGTAAACCCTTATTGGTACGCAGCGGCGACTAACCAAAACCGAC
Organism: Elysia crispata; assembly: GCA_033675545.1. Classification (NCBI taxonomy): domain Eukaryota; kingdom Metazoa; phylum Mollusca; class Gastropoda; family Plakobranchidae; genus Elysia; species Elysia crispata. The sequence continues at coordinate 13,223 of JAWDGP010005456.1, read as the reverse complement.
TAGACTTAACATTAGAATAATTTCAATTTCTAAGTAGTAACAGCAGCAGAGGTTGACGCCGAACATACGACCTTGCATAATGAATTAACGGGCCGCTCAAGTTACCAGGTCGTTTGAAAACTAAATCGTAAATGATAATGTATCCATGCATTCATGGATCGGACGTTGGTCCCCAGGCAACCATGGCTTAGCAGCGGAGCACTAGAGAGAAAGAGAGAGAGAGAGAGAGAGAGAGAGAGAGAGAGAGAGAGAGAGACAGAGACAGACAGACAGAGAAAGACAGACAGACAGAGAGACAGAGAGAGAGAGACAGAGATACAGACAGACAGAGAGACAGAGAGAGAGACAGACAGACAAACAGAGAGAAACAGAGACAGAGAGACAGAGAGAGACAGACAGACAGACAGACAGAGAGAAACAGAGACAGAGAGAGAGAGACAGACAGACAGACAGACAAACAGACAGAGAGAAACAGAGACAGAGAGACAGAGAGAGAGACAGACAGACAGACAGACAAACAGACAGAGAGAAACAGAGACAGAGAGACAGAGAGAGAGACAGACAGACAGACAGAGAGAAACAGAGACAGAGACAGACAGACAGACAGACAGACAGACAGACAGACAGACAGACAGAGAAAGACAGACAGACAGACAGACAGAGAGACAGAGAGAGAGACAGACAGACAAACAGACAGAGAGAAACAGAGACAGAGAGAGGCCA
>JAWDGP010005456.1:0-7500 GCA_033675545.1 Elysia crispata | reverse complement strand
CAGCCTGTCTGTATAGTATCCTTTGATTGTTTGATATAGCCAAGCCTGCAATAAGCGATCAAACATTTTTCATTATATCACATATGCCACAGGCTGTGTGTGTGTGTGTGGGGGGGGGGGGAGTGGACCCTCTAACTTATCATCCGATGACGACGACGATGTCGGGGTCGGGTTGACTACAGAATGGTCATTTGGATACCAGGACGGGCATTCTACACCCCTTCCTCCCCCCCCCCCCCCCCCCCGACAAAACCATCAGCGCTCCCCAAACGGTATCGCATTGCGGAACCGAAATGCAAAACTTTTTGTTAAACAAAACCCATCTACCAGACTATTTTTCCTCCCCTTATTATGCATAAAAAAAAATATATATATATATATATATATAAATTAACTTTTTTCAATTATTTATAGAAAAAAAAAGACCACCCAACTGTCGGTAATTAAATACATATTTTGTAAAATTGTTACTAGGGTATTCCCATCATAAAAAAAAACAAAAATTGCACTCAATTAACGCACACTTGGTTAACTGTTTGCTTATGTCATGTGTATATCAACCACCAAACTAAATCAATTAATATCAGTCACTGAATCACTGATATCGCAATTTGCTTCTTCTTGCTCTTAGTCTTTTTTTGTTTTTTTTTGTTTTTTGATAGTATAATGATAGACGGAATATTAATATCAGTTTAATTAGAAATACGATGTGCCTGAGAAAATCGTTTCATAACATATACATTTTAAAATGACACCGGCCTGACACGAGGTTGCAGCGTATTAAGAGTGAACCGTATAAAAGTACAAAATTATAAAAACTTTTCGAGCTCAGACGACTGCTAGTCACATATTCAGCAACTGTTATCAGTGGCATCGCCGCAATCATAATTACGGTCAATAGTAGTAGCAGCAGTAGTTGTAGTAGTTGTAGCAGTAGCAGTAGTAGTAGTAGTAGTAGTAGTAGTAGTAGTAGTAGTAGTAGTAGTAGTAGCAGTAGTAGTAGTAGCAGTAGTAGTAGTAGTAGTAGTAGTAGTAGTAGTAGTAGTAGTAGTAGTAGTAGTAGTAGTAGTAGTAGTAGTAGTAGTAGCAGTAGCAGTAGCAGTAGTAGTAGTAGTAGTAGTAGTAGTAGTAGTAGTAGTAGTAGTAGTAGTAGTAGTAGTAGTAATAGCAGTAGTAGTAGTAGTAGTTGTAGTAGTAGCAGTAGTAGTAGTAGTAGTAGTAGTAGTAGTAGTAGTAGTAGTAGTAGTAGTAGTAGTAGTAGTAGTAGTAGTAGTAGTAGTAGTAGTAGTAGTAGTAGTAGTAGTAGTAGTAGTAGTAGTAGTAGTAGTAGTAGTAGTAGTAGTAGTAGTAGTAGTAGTAGTTGTAGTAGTAGTAGCAGCAGCAGCAACAACAGTAGTAGTAGTAGCAGCAGCAACAACAGTAGTAGTTGTAGTAGTAGTAGTAGGAGGAGGAGGAGGAGGGGAAGTAGGAAGAGAAGAAGAAGATGAAAAGAAGAAGAAAAGGATAAAATTCATCATTTCACAGTCAACGAAACAAAAATTAGTTTTGGGGGGTAATAATAAGAGAAAATTGCTTAAAATAAAAAAAAATTTGCCTTAATTTGCTTGCTGACTTGTTCAGCTCATATATCCAGCAAAGGTTCATGTCCCAAACATGACACGTGCTATTCCTAGTACATGTGCTCTCATGTGGTTAGAAACTGCATTCTCAATAACATTACTGACAGACCATGTCAAACCCGCCAGGATATCAATATAGTTATGCGCTCTTGGCCGAGTAAAGATGATACGTGTAAACATGTATTATAATGCAATTTAAAAAAGTAAATTAATAAAGAAAGAAAGAAAGAAAGAAATAAAACCAAAAAGGTCAAGCTATCCTGAATATACATATATTCTCTTTCAAATGACAGACGTTTTTGTTACGTTTCGAAGGCAATAATAGCAAATGTTGGAACAAAACAAGGAGACAACATGAACGGCTGCAAAAACTTTATAATTTAAAATGTTTATTTTTAACATTTCATATCTCATCTAGTCGCATCAAGGGAAGTAACCCAAAAGTGAGATAAATTTTGAATGCTATAATTTTTCATTTTGCATCCATCAATTATATACCAATAAACAAGAGAACCTATTGAGTTAGCTTTTCAACTGAAGAAGAGCAACTGCAGGTATACTTTTTTTTTTACTTTGAATACGTGATATAGAATTACCTTCCCTGAATTTTATTTTCTAAATCTTGCAATTTGTATTTTCAATTTTTTTTTTTTTTTGTAAATATTAAGTAAAAATATCTATCATAATTTACATTACATCCGAAAATAATTATAATGTCATCATATGAAATGAATATAGTCTTCAGTACTTGTAAATTGAAGCCATATCAATGATCCATTTAAAGTCAACACCTTAAAATTTAAATGGGAAACTCTTGCTAAAAGTAAACTCTGTTAAAGTATTTCTTTATTACATTTGCAATGTTTGAAGTAAACTAGGTTTTAGAGCCCAAGGTGTTAATTTTATCCAGATTCCGGGACATTATTGCGGCACCTAGCCAAGATGATATTATGAGTCATCTATTTCTGAAATATGAGATTCAACATGCAGCTCACAACACCTCTAAATTTAATCAAGATGGCAATAATTATTGATAGCTTGCCGACTGAAAAATTTTGCATTTGGAAAAAATGTTTTTTAGGATCACTATTTTATGCAATGGTGTGCGAGCAAATCTCAGCAATATAGGCGCCAAAAGACTTAGATTTTTCAATGAGTTAAAAAAAAGTTTGATAACCTAAAAAAAAACGTCTTGGGCAATTGTTAAATGAGTGTGATGATACATAACAAAACATGGCAAACGACGTGAGCTGGCTGCATAGCACTCACTTTATATTAGACAGCTCTGTGACACTGGCTTTGAACAGTCTCTAGTTTCATTTTTTTAAAACGCAGTTAGTCTCTGTGACAATTCATATACCTTTTTCCACAGGGAATTAGTATTTTAATTTTTTTTTAAAGTACAGGAATTGTAAAGCTTTACAATGAAGGTTGTATTAATGAGTAATCCCCACAAAATCCTTAAGACTGCCCTTTACGAAAAAAAAAATTATTATGTTGGAAATATTTTATTGCATCCGTATACAAGATAGTAATTCTGTTTAAAAAAAATATATAAATTCATACTTTTTCCACAGGAATTAGTATTTCAAATTTTTTTAAAGTACAGGAAAATTGAATTCCGATTTTCACATAAATATCAGAGGCACTGGAAAACTTGAAAAAGTAATTAAAATAAAAGATTTTTACCGGCTTCTTTCCATCTCCGTGAGGCAAGCTACTCATGTTGTTTGCCGTCTAGAAGAAAATCTTTCTCCAGGGGGGGGGGTTACTTGTCTGAAAAACGCTCTTTAAAATCCTGAAATAATTAAAAAGAATCCATAAAAAAATTGACACTGACAATAAATTATGCAAACAGGATATACATTTCATGAATGCTTTCAAATCATATGTGTAAAAAAAAAACGGACAGAAAATTATCAAGCCCTTTCTGAAGTGTGTGACTTTCCAGACCTCCATGTACAATTACACAAAAAGTTCTAACTTTGATGATATTAAAACAAACGAAAATGTGGCACCAACATTACAACCCAAACGGAAAAAAAAATACCAGTAAACTCAATAAATGGTCATTGCAGTCCCCTTACACTAAATGATGGCTAAATAATAAGAACTGAGCAACTCATGACTTAAGATTCAATTTCTAATTCTATGCACTTTTTCTTTAACATCTTAATTTAAATCATTTTTCGTAGTCAGTTTAGGTCAGATGAAAAAGTTAAATATTTGGAATCATAATATGTTAGTCTTAGAACACTTATTCAATCATTGCTCAAGCATTCCTCCCAACTTTGGTTTGTGGTCTATTTTATTTCTAATCTGAATAAAAAAGGCATTTTTAAAATCCAATTGAAATCTCGAATTTACTGAGTTGATTTGAAAATTGTTAATTGAGTTAAAGGTTTACTTCTTCCATTTGGGTACTTTGGTATATATTATATTAAGATATGATATGGGATATGATGCTATAGTCTTTTTTTTACTGTTAATTCATTGTCAGAAAATGACTTACACTTACTTGACGCATTAAAAAATTAATGAGTTTTTCTATGGCCCAATCAAACAAAGACGTCTTTAGTTTGATAGAGGTATCGTACCTATTGGGAAGTCCTTCCAATTTCACATATATGCTAATGATGTCAAAATTTTATTTTCGTGCTTTTTCCAAAAGTAATCTGAGTAGCCAATCAATGAAGCTGAAAACTAATGGGGTTGAAAATGTCAAGTGCAATTAGGGAGAAAAGGTTACTATGATGATGTCATCAATGTTGCCCCCAAAGGCACACATATCTGTAGGTATACGTCGGTCTGCGATTGAGGGGCAGAATGGTTCTAAACAATCTAAGAAAATAAGGAATAAGGATTTATCACCTCTGATTTTCCACAAATGTTAAACCAAAATTAAGTAGTGCGCCTTTATTCACAGCACACAACGTTCGTTTAAAACAAGATTGACTTAAGTTGTTAAATATTAAAATATTTTTAGGATAGGCCTAATGGGACAATCATAGTTTTTACTCAATTACTCTTCAGTGATGATAAATATTGATTTCTTAAAATGAAAAACAAAGCATTTTCAAGGAGAAGTGATATGACTAAATTTTCTCCCTCTACTATTAAGCTATTGGCTGAGAAAACAAAACCATCAACACAAAGATCTATAATCTATATAAAGTTTAGACATGACTATCTTCTAAACTCTTCCATTTAAAATTTACTAAAATCCAGTACTATGCACTGGATATACATAATCTATTTTTATACACGTTGTTTTCGATAATTTAACTTCTAATTCTATTACAGATTCAGATTTGCATCCGTCTGTCAATTGATGGATTGCCATAATCACCAATTCATCTTTACGATGCCCACGAAACTTCTTTAAATTTTCTTAAACCTTGAACTAGAATTAGTACCTCTATCTACCTAGACTCTAGATATATATATGCCCACGAAACTTCTCTTTTTCTTAAACCTTGAACTAGAATTAGTACCTCTATCTACCTAGACTATAGATCTAGACTCTAGATATATATATGCCCACGAAACTTCTCTTTTTCTTAAACCTTGAACTAGAATTAGTACCTCTATCTACCTAGACTATAGATCTAGACTCTAGATATATATATATATATATATATATATATATATATATATATATATATATATATATATATATATATATTTTATTTAATTACCAGACCAAAGGTTGGGAGAGGGGGAAAGAAGTGGCATAGAAGTAGAAGTAATGCATGTGAGACCCCAAAAAAAAATTCGGCTGTAGTTAATAATCTTGTCTTGATTCTACTTCTAGGGACATGAAAGAACGGACACTTGCAAGAGTGACCAGCCCTGGGTACCGAAATTTGTTCAGATCAAGCTTCATTCAATTTCAAACCGATTCAAGTTCAATAAAAGAGCGAGACTATGAATGATAGAATCGGCAATTTCACTTGGCATATATAAGTTTCCAAGTTTCATCGAAAACATATCTTAGGCAAGAAAAAAAAAGACGACTAGACGTAAGCTCTACCAATAATACGGCGCGCTTTATGAATATTTAACAGACCGAAAACAAACTGAGGACAAGGGATAATAACAGAATGGTCGGGCGCCATTTTGAATAATAAAATCCTAGAAATTATCTTTCGGCATCTGGCGGAAACTAATAAGATATCAAGAGACGTTCAAACTCATGCCTTTAAACAACGAAAGATCTTACCTTCTTTTTCAAAAATCGCTTTTTGTTGTTCAAAGCTAAGGATAATATACAAAAACACTTACGAGACAAAGACTAGGCTTGCCAAGGCATACCGCCAGAGATAATCTGCTAGCAACAAGAACCAAATTTATTCTGTGCTACTGGAGAGGCGAAGGTGATGGACGGTTGTGATTGGTCAATCTTTTTATGTTTATTAACATCGCTGTTTACATTGGGTCTTTGTGTCTTCGGCCTAGCCTAGATTCAAGATCGACCTGTTAGTTTGGCAAACCAAAGCAGGACTGGTGTGTAGGCCTGAAACAGAGGCTTGAAACCAACGAAACGAATATACAAGGCTTTTTTTTTTTATTGTAAGAGTAAAATCTCAGTTATTGAGTGACCTCTCTTTCTCTCAACCTCTGTTTTTGAATATCTCTCTCTCTCTCTCTCTCTCTCTCTCTCTCTCTCTCTCTCTCTCTCTCTCTCTTTCTTTCTTTCTTTCTCTCTCTCTCTCTCTCTCTCTCTTGCTTTAAGGCAAACTTAACAAATCCCGCCACTTCCATTCTTTTCACCGAATTCGCCAGTCAGCCAAAGCCTCTCTTTCATTCTTTTTCTTTCCAAACCATTACTTTTTTTTTTTAATCGGTCCACAGCTTTGCACCGACACAATATCATCTGTTGCGAAATTGAACTTTAATAACTGTGACTATTAACGTTATTGTCAGCAGATTTTTATTATTGATATTTTGTACTTTAGTCTTAAACAGCATCTTGTGATCTATCAGTTAAAGTTCCTTGTAAGTATGTATGTGATCGCAACATATGTGCTATGGCCATAAAATGAGAGAGAGAGAGAGAGAGAGAGAGAGAGAGAGAGAGAGAGAGAGAGTATTGAAACAACGTAGGCAGTCAAACAATGATAAAGGCTGGGACAGACGAAGCTAGATCTAAGGATCTTAAGGTGCAAGTGATAGTAAATAAAGCAAAATAGGAAAGAAAAATCAGTCAAAAGCGTAGATTTGCATAACTCAAGACCGACAAAAAAGACCAAAGTCGTGAAAATATGTTAAAGGATTGGGATCGAACCGTACCTCAACACGGCACCCATCGCCTTGCCGAGACAAGGCCAGCTACTTAAACTGAATGCAGATTGCATAACTCAGAATAATCCACAAGAGTAGACAGAACATTAGCACTACATTTTGAAGGCAAATTAATGTTCGATATTGTGGAACAAATTTTAGATCTATACCTAGATGTAGTGGATTGGTGAAAGAAAGGGGAAAATATACTGTGGTTTTTAATTTTTAATTTATTTTTATTTATTTATTTCAACATTTTAGCCATTACGCTTCTTTCTCGGCGTAACTCCAAAGGGAATTAATTACATAACTGTTGAATTTTCATTTTTACTTCCCTTTGAACCAATGGATACGTTGGTTTTGTATGTGTGTGTTTAGTTTTTAGAATTAGATAAGGCAAACTGTTAAGTTTCATCTGGTGTTTTTTTTTTTTTTTTTCATCTGGTTTTGACTTCTTCTTTGTCATAACTTTAGATCTACATATATCAATACTAAGGTTTTGAAATAAACAACACGAGTTGGAAGTAGAATACCCGTGGTAGTAATAGCAGCAGCAACAACAGCAGCAGCAGTAGAATAAGAAGAAGAAGAGGTAGTA
>JAWDGP010005454.1:132500-156057 GCA_033675545.1 Elysia crispata | reverse complement strand
AAAATATTATTATAAATTATCAAAATTCACGGCCAGAACGAAACCTTCTATCTTTCACGTGTTTACCTATTTACTTTTCTCGTTCCTTTTGTGCGACTTAAACATACAGATGGGGTAAGTAGTTGTCGTTTGGACCTTTCCCACATAAATCAGAGTCAAGGCGTCGGGCCTCTGCTCCGGCGGTACGGGCTTTCCACAAGCAAATTTACAAGAGTTCCCTACGTTTAAAAACTTCGTCACTCTGTTACCATTGCGTGAACTGTCTCCTATGCTTAAAGCCGCTTACCCATTATCAGACTGAAATGAAGATAAGTTGATTTCTCTTGCATTATTATGAAAATTTTCCCACATTATTGAGATAGATGTCATTTTATTTTAAAACTTCTAGATTATCTTTTGGTCAACACTAAAGCGAGTAAAGTTTTTTCATTAGGGCAATTAAAAATGAAAAAAAAAACTGTTTAAATTGTCCACACATTGCTTTCAGTTACTGAAACTTAAAGTCCATTTATTATTATTATTATTATTATTATTATTATTATTATTATTATTATTATTATTATTATTATTATTATTATTATTATTGTAGATCTAGATATCTCATCATAATGTGTATGTATTTAATAAGTTTACATAAAATCTAATAGGATAGATAATTTGAATATAAAAAAAAACTTATTCTTATCCCTTGCGATTTTATATTTGTAATGAAAATATTTGTTTAAAAAATAACAATAAAAAAGAGAGTTTAATTAAAACGCGAACATTTTGAGCGGGCCTTTAATATTAATGCACTGTAATAGTTCTAAGAAACTGTGATAAGTAAGCGGAAATAGAAAGTGAGCTAATCTAATGGATCAATTGGAGTTATGTTCCTGTTTCGTTTGAACACCACCCCCCCTCTCTCTCTCTCTCTCTCTCTCTCTCTCTCTCTCTCTCTCCCCCTCCTTCCATAGCATCATATATATTGCCTGCAAGTTCCAACGAGCAATCAAAGGGTTTAAAATGTCCCTATCCCCCACCATTGTCCTAGAGCTATTGAATGTTCTGTATCACGACTTGTTAAAAGTTTTCTCAGCTTTCTCAAAATTTTGACAATTGTGTAAACGTTTGCATATTATCGTCCACCCAACTGTATATATCAAAATCTTAAGAGAGCTGACTGTGTTCCTTCTTCACTCGGCGACGAAAGAATATTGATGCCTAGGTGTATGCTATTTTTATATCTTTTTGAGAATCACCCCTATATTACTGGGTTTATTGGTTTGCTGCTGCGAAATATAATTAAAATAAAATGTCAATGAGAAGCAAATATGAATTATTAACACTCAAGAAAAGTTTGAACCAAGCAACTAACATCTCACTAAACACTTTCATAATGACTGTTTTCCGGCTATCAACCCATAATAAAAGTTTTGCTTACAATATTTATATTCTGGGATATGTTACTTAAGTAATACTACAAGAACACTACAACTGTCATATTTAAAATAAGTCAGGTATAAAATCAACACATTTTTTTTCCTTTTCTTCCGTTTACGTATTGGAGTTTTTTCAACTCTGCAGCGATGTCTCTGTCCTAGACCGAAATTCTAGCTCTTGCAACCTGCAGCTACTGATAGATCAGTGCTCAGTCAAGCAGAACTACTGCCCATCTGACCTGGACACTTGACCTCAGTTAAGTAAGTAATTGCTACTAGCAGAGTACTATGGTACTCTATTTTGCTACTTCAGTTACTTTCACCCGGAGACTTTAATCTGGTTGAGTAAGTGATTCCTACTTCAGTTACTTTGACGTCAGGCTCGCTGGTTGGGCCGAAGTTTGGTTTGGCTAAGCCGAGAGTTCACAGACGTCCTGCCGAAATGGTTATCAGTGGACCTGTCGCTTTTCCGCCATCGGTCACAACATCTGCCTGGTGTCCTCTGGCTGCGCTGGGCACCGTCAAGTCTAGTTAGTTTCTGCCTGGGTGTGTGGGGGACACGTGCAGACTGCAGGTGGTCGGACAGTGAAGCACTCGCCCTCAAATTTGTCGGAAGGTTTTCTTGCCAGTACATGTCGAGTCATACCGCATTTAGTTAGCTACCTCTTTGTTCAAAATAACACCATTTACTTTTTTTAAATTTTTTTTTTTTTGTTTTTGTTTTTGTTTTTTTTTTGAATGAAAGAAATAAAAATTTCCTTTATGGTATTGGAAAATTTATACCAAACTACTGATGAATCGATCAATTCATCAAGCAGTCGAGCAAGGCTCATAGGTCAGCCCAGCCTTAAACAGTATGGTTTAGCGAATTAATTATTCTGTAATATTAAAACCTCTGTTCTGTACAGTTTCATATTAAACAAGACTCGTCATCTATATCCTAATAATGAGGAGGCATTTTGAAATAAATTGAAAAACAGCTAAGTGGCACTGTCGTTTTGTCATGCAAATATCGGAAATCAAAGGCACAGCCCTACTGTTGATTGTTAACAAATACTATTATAGCATTTGTATTGAGAGAATCTGTTACAGAGCGTCAATTTTATGAAACAGCAAATAATAAATAAAATGGTACACATACTGTCTCATTAAATATGAATATTATTCCATCTAGCTTAAATTAGAACGTGTTTCTTTTTTTATATTTTTAGAAGCAATTTTGTCTAAATTGTAATATTATCACAGAAACTATATTGAATCTGTAGTCTAAAAAAATTTGATAAAGAAAAATGCTAGAAAAAGAATGAAGGGCATAGCAAGCAGAAGAAGAAGGGAAAATTAAAGCAAGGAATATTTAGTAATATACTAGCACAGCCAAAAAAAAAGTTTAGTGAAATGGCAGGACTACTGTCTAGTCATGACCTATCCTTAAGCCACCACGCTGCGCCTAACAAAATGTTACGTAGGGTCAACCGCTCTCTATGGCGTTGAACCTTAAACCCTGACCAGCGGCATCGAAAAGAAGACAGGGACTGTTTGCGATTTGAATTCTGGATACGCCGCGTCTCATAGACCAAAAAAAAAAACCCCAAAAAACCCAAAACAAATCAAACCTAGAAACCCTCAGGAGGTTGAACTGAAAGATAAGCATCTTGATAAGGTAAAGAAAAACGAAATACTTGGGTCACATCCGAAGATACGACGACTGATAAAAGAGATTTGTGGAAGGAAAAGTTTATAGAATGAGGCCGAGGTAGAAGATTAAGGTGGTTGGGTAACATCCCAGAACCTGTGGAGTGCTCTTTCAAAAAGTAGGCAGAGAGAGAGAGATAGAAAGAGAGAGAGAGAGAGAGAGAGAGAGAGAGAGAGAGAGAGAGAGAGAGAGAGAGAGAGAGAGAGAGAGAGAGAGAGAGAGAGAGAGAGAGAGAGAGAAGACAGCAGTCAAGCAAAGTTAGAGGCTGAGACAGACGAAGCTAAATCTAAGGATCTAAAGATGCAAGTGACTGTAAATAAAGAAATAAATAGGATAAAAAATCAACCGCAAACCTAGATCTAGTTCGATACAGATAAATAATACGAAAGACGTGAAAACATTAGAACAGATGGAATGAACAGGGATCGAACCTGCACCTCGATGCGGCACCAATCGCCTTGCCGAGAAAAGACCAGGCACTTGTCCACTGAGCCATCCACAATCATATAAATGCTTCAGAAATAGTACCTTTCATGATAGCGTGAAAAAACATTCTTTTTTTATCCGGTCTCGAGCTAGATCTAGCTTTGTGGTTGATATTCCTATACTAGAGAGAGAGAGGGAGAGAGGGAGAGAGAGAGAGAGAGAGAGAGAGAGAGAGAGAGAGAGAGAGAGAGAGAGAGAGAGAGAGAGAGAGAGAGACAGTCAGACAGACAGACAGACAGACAGACAGAGACAGAGACAGAGAGATTATGAAAAAAACATCGAGGATGATAATTTATAGAACTTTTGAGTGATTCTTTGCTTTCTCTGCAATAAAAAGATTAAAAAAAGAAAGTCCGGTATAACCTTCATAACTAATCATACATAATGTTTGTAAATTTACTTATCGCTTTGGGAAGGGGGAAATCAAATTAAGTAAAGAAGACAAGCAAAGTCGTCAAAACTTTTATAATACTTTCACTAAATTCGCCAGAAAATTCTTCTTCTTCTTCTTCTTCTTCTTCTTCTTCTTCTTCTTCTTCTTCTTCTTCTTCTTCTTCTTCTTCTTCTTCTTCTTCTTCTTCTTCTTCTTCTTCTTCTTCTTCTTCTTCTTCTTCTTCTTCTTCTTCTTCTTCTTCTTCTTCTTCTTCTTCTTCTTCTTCTTCTTCTTCTTCTTCTTCTTCTTCTTCTTCTTCTTCTTCTTCTTCTTCTTCTTCTTCTTCTTCTTCTTCTTCTTCTTCTTCTTCTTCTTCTTCTTCTTCTTCTTCTTCTTCTTCTTCTTCTTCTTCTTCTTCTTCTTCTTCTTCTTCTTCTTCTTCTTCTTCTTCTTCTTCTTCTTCTTCTTCTTCTTCTTCTTCTTCTTCTTCTTCTTCTTCTTCTTCTTCTTCTTCTTCTTCTTCTTCTTCTTCTTCTTCTTCTTCTTCTTCTTCTTCTTCTTCTTCTTCTTCTTATTCTTCTTCTTCTTCTTCTTCTTCTTCTTCTTCTCCTCCTCCTCCTCCTTCTCCTTCTCCTCCTCCTCCTCCTCCCCCTTCCCCCCTCCTAGCCTTCATTCTCTCATGCTGATAACGCCTTTTCCTTCGCCAACCCAACACCAACCCATGCATAACTGGGATGTAATTTAAAAAATCATCTGCACAATTATTCAAAATTCAATCCCTTGTGAAGACTAAAGTTTAATTTCAAGTTTCCTGAGTTAATTTAGAGAAGTAAGACCCTTTGCAACGATTGTGTGATGCCTTTTTTTCCCCTTTTTTTCACAGACAGGCGCTCAAATGATCTATCAGATACAAGCGTTCAGTTGATCTATCATAGAGAGGCACTCAAAGACGATGCTGTGAGAACCATCTCAAATGTAGACAACCTTTCCTGACAACGTCAGTTACGCAATTTATTGGTCGACCAGATGTAGACATCTATTGCCCATAACACATTCCTCACGTGACCATACACACCCGAGGAGGTCAAGTCTCTTGACCTTGACAAGCAGAACCAGAGAAATATATATTGACCATAGATGGTCAAACACAAGCGACATTGTCATTGCTCTACAGCCCTCGTGGAAATAAAAAAAATGACTCCCAAAAATGGGAAACTAACCGCTATTAATCGGTTTATCACTTCAATACTATGCAATTTGGGTAAAGATCTTGGCCAGAATTGCGAATAACAACTATGCTTAACCAGAAATTAAACTTGTATCATTAATAGAAGCAACTTTCATTAACTGGACATGAACTACTTTTTGTTGACAAAGAGGCAAACACAGGAACACCCAAAATATTTAATACTTCTCTCTGTTTTGATTTTCACATGTGAGTAATTCAACGATCATGAACTTTTATAAGGACATAATTAAAAAAAAAATGCACCTTTTTATATTTATTCTTTCTGTTATTTTATATTTTTTAATGTGAACAGAAACAAACCTTGAAACATGCTATTATTATCCACGATGTTTGTTATTTTGAAAAGATTTGGCCTACGTAGAGCTCTCCTGGAAGATTAATGTTTGTCCGGTAATTCTATTTTTAAGGTTTGCACAAGGAGATCCACTTCATTTCAAACGACACACACTAGACTTAGAATAAATATCTAACCGACATCGTCGTGCAAAAAAAATTATTGAGAAAAAAAAGACAACTGAGATTTAACGTTAGTCGTTTCTCCACACAGCGACCATCATAGGTAAAAAATTAATGTGAATTATAGACTAAAAATGTATGAATTAACCAAGGAAAAAAAAACATGGCCATAATTTTTCCATATAATTGTATTCAGTGTTCCGTGAATTTTTATTGAACCGAGTCATGAGAGAGTACACCGCATTGGTCTCTAAGTACCGTTAACCCTAGTTCACATGTCCTCAGCTGGTAACAGGGCTAATGGGCGTGAGTGACGTCACACTAGACCACATTGCAGGCCCAGTCCTTTGACCGTGGCTTGGGAAAACTGAAAGATACACAAAAAAGTCTTGAATAGACAAGACTATGGTTGCTGTAAGCAGTGTCCCCCGTATAATTATATGTGGTTTTATAATTTGCTGAGGTTTCTGACTTGACAGAGTAAACTTGAAAGGGTCACGTGTTCATCCGTATCTGCTCGGTTGTCACGTGATAAGGGAACGTGCATGATTGCGGTCATTCACACCGGTCCGAGAAAAGGTCATTAATAATTTTTAAAAAAAAATCTAATAAAGAGTAAACGGGCTATAAAAGGAAGTTATGAAGATTTTGGGGTCCCATGTGTTACATAGACAAGACTCAAGACATTGGCACAAATTGTAAGAAATTCTTTTGGAGTAAAGAATCCTTTAATATTGACAGGATGACCTATAGCTGACTATACTTTTTATTTTGGGAGAATATTGGAAAAGAAAGAGAAATAATGGATTGCAGAGATAGTACGTGAGAAGAAAGGATAAGAGAGAGAGACAGGGAGAGAGAGAGAGAGAGAGAGAGAGAGAGAGAGAGAGAGAGAGAGAGAGAGAGAGAGAGAGAGAGAGAGAGAGAGAGAGAGAGAGAGCAATACATCACACAAAGAATAAATAATATTTTTAAAAATTTGACCCGCAGCTTCCTTCGATGTGTCCTAAAACGGACCCAATCAAACACGTGTAGGATCCACATGCATTGTGTTTGCTTAAGTGGTGTTTCCAACACCCTCTTTACCCATAACAAACCTTTACCTTCTTCACTTAGCTTTAGCACGGTCCTACCCTATCACAACAAATTTGTTCTGTAACCCTTGTCGTAACCTTTACAGTCCAGACTTTGTGAGTTTTATTAGCTTTACACTCAAGGCCCCCCTTGTTACGGTAACCTAGTCCCCTGCAAGGCAATCTCACCATGATCCAGGTCTATAAATACTGGACTTGTGCTCACCACAGACTTTGATTCCAATCGATCCACATCAAGGCGCAACAGCAGCTCAAGCCGAAACTCCGCGCCAGCATCTCGTAAACTCTCTAATTTTTTTCAAGCACTTGAATTTCAGGTTGCTTTGCCATTAATGTTAGTCTTCAATAATTAGTTTCCCTACTATTTGTTTAAAGATTAAAACTGAGCAGATATTTTTTTTACTCTTTTATTAATTGTGGAATTCTAAAGTCCAGTCAGAGGTAATTTAACCATCCATTATGATGTGCGTTTCAGCCTTTTGCTCGGTTTTATTTATTTCGGTTTGACGTTTATAGGAAATGAGAAACACACCATACCAGGAAAGCTTGATTCATCTAATCTGATTTAAATTATAAAACGTAATGATTCAAAATTTTATAATATTTATATATAGGGTTATAAAAGACCTAAAATATTTCGTTGCTGTTGTGATCTGAAATGAATTTTTTAAATTCTAATTCATTGCTCTATCTGGGATAGATTATTTACTGGTCACTTATGATCTGAACCTTCATTTTATTTCTTCAAATCCATAGGAAAAGTAATTGTTTTTCTTGACAATGGTTCAGGGTTCAATCATGGCAGGAAACATTCTAATCACACTGGCAGTGATTGCTGCATCCCTTGCGGCGGTCCAGTGCATGTCCAAGCCAAACTTCTGCAACAGCTACGACTGTCCACCGTTTGATTCTCAGGTAGGTAATCATGGCTATTGCGGAGAGTTTTTAGATATAAGTAGTGGCGGAAAATAGCTGTACGGCAAACAATTTGGAATACCTTGGTTATCAAGAGAGCACAAGCCTTAACGAATTTGCACCATTAGTGTAAACAGGACTGCATAATTGTATACGTTTGTCACATCTCTTTAGTGCTCATATAATGAAAATTATAGGATCTGCAGGACTTCCACAATAAATGGAACAATCCTAAAGATTGGAAGTCCAAGTGTGAATCTCATGGAAAAATGCTTGCAAAGATCTCGATATTGAATGTCTGGTCTTAGTTTCTCTCTGCCTGTTTTACTAACAATATAAAGCAGAGAAAGGAAGACAGCTGAGATTACTTTCCAACTAGAACCCCAGCTCATATTCCCAGATGACAATGTAGACTGGCTCTGTGAGGTCAAGATTCACTCTCCAACTTTGCTAATAATACACATTATCTATACCCATCTCAATCAGAAAGGAGAGAATCCGGAATGTCAGCCGGAAGTGTAACAAAACCTCAATAACGTGTTTTTTAACGTCAATCAAGCCTTTTAACTTCGGATTTGCACATGTACTGAAAGAGGTTTAACATTAATTTTTGTAAATATATATTTTATTTGTTCAATAACGACAAGCCGTGCGCAATGCAGTAATCTCTATTTCTTTAATGAATTTTCTTTATCATCAAGATGATATAAGATTTACCCTTTCTGATAATTCAGAGGCTCAATGGGTTTGAACTGAGATCTTATGGCGAGACAATGTGGGTTGGAACCTCGAGAGTTGTCAGCTCCACCAGCAGCAGCAGCAGCACGAGCTCAATGTTCCAGAAGCTTTACCGATACATCGGGGGAGCGAACTCTGCAGGTACAACTTTGAGTTGCCATCAAGAAAGGTTTATATCAAACAGCTTCGTACCAAATGTATGGCTTAAAGATTTACTAGTAACTAGATGCTAACATTACTCTAAATGGATTGCCTAAATATTTGAGGCAAGCGATTGTTGTTAGCCTTCGTCTCACCTAATTTTCTTGCAAAAACATCTTGAAATCTTCAAAAAAAAAGATTGAAGGGAAATGAAGAAGACAGATCATGGCAAACAATTATGAAAAAAAGAATTATCCACAGCCTGAACACAAAGTTAAAGAATATAAAAAAAAAATTAAATTCGGAGAGTTGTGGACTACTCAGGAAAATGGCTATTAGGATAGGGAAAAAGTATTTGCGTATTGGTTGAGAGTACTGATGTAAACGTGATACTAAAGGCTTGTGGTAAAAGTCTGAACATTATTTTCTCTTCAGGAAAACGAATCAAAATGACTGTTCCGGTAGCCACCAAGGTGCAGGCGCTGGGTGGAGGCCAGTTCAGATACACCATGATGTTCTACGTGCCTGGAGCCAACCCGCCAACCCCGAACGACAGCGATGTTGAGATCATCGCGATGCCAGCCAGAGATGTTTACGTCAGGTAAATGGTGTGCTTGTTGAGGGATTTAACTGTCTTTCACTCTAAAGTGTGCTAAAATTCTTAATATTATATTTGCATTATTCTTTTGATTCATAGTAATCTTATATTTTCCCATAACTAAAACCTTATGAAAACTTGATTCATGGCTTTCTCGTATTTCTCCACAACCAGAATCTTATGAAAACTTGATTCGTGGCTTCCTTGTATTTTCCCAGAACTAAAATTTCACACCTTCCTTGTATTTCCCCGGTACAACCTGTTATACAACATGGCTACCTTGCTTCTTTCCAATCATATTCTTGCAAAAAATAGGAAAATTGATTTTTTGTCTGCCTTTGTTTCCGATAACTGTATACATATTGATTCTGCAACTATTTACGTTTTCCTGTCCCAAAACGTTCTATTCGTGGTTTTACACAGCTTCCAACAGTCAGTACGAGAAAGAGGCAGATGAGCTGAGGGCTGCTTTAGACAGTAATGATGCTGTGTTCGACATGAGCTTCTACTACCAAATCAGCTACTCATCCCCGTACTGGCCACTGCGCAAACACCACGAGGTGTGGCTGGACAGGAATTAACTTTCCACACATGCGTGTTCAATATTATGCCTGTCTTAGTCTCATGCTAAATGTGAAGAGTTAAGAAAAAACAAATATTGATAACTTTTATTCCGAAATAATTGATACTATGAAAACTAGGCATTTAGAATGTGTTGCTGCTGGAAAAAATGTAACAGCTATAATGAATAATCTATAAGAGAATTCCTTTTCAGATAATCTTTGAGTTTAGTCCAAGAACTTTATGAATTATTGTTTACAATGCCAATATAATTGGTAACATTTCATGAAATTGAAAACATTGGGTTGTTAGAGCGATACAGTTAAATCGACTTTCACTTTTAAATCAAAGTTTTTTTGTTTTTTTTTTTTTTGAGGGTTTCATTATTTGTTATAATTCAATGTCATTCTTTTTAACTTCGGCATTCATATTTCAAGCTTTATTATTGAATTAATCTGAATATTCATAGATTATTTTCGTTGAGACTAAATTAGAATGTCTTAGAGAAAGAGAGAGTGAAAGAAAATGATAGATAGATTTAGAGAGAATGGAAGAAGGGGAAGAGAGAGTGTGTGAGTGAGAGAGAGAGAGATTGAGAGAGAGCGAGACAGAAACAGAGAAAGAGAGTGAGAAAGAGAGGGAAGGAGGGGGAGAGAGAGAGTGAGTTAGAGAGAGAAAGAGAGGGAGATAGAGTGAGACAGAAAGAGAGAGAGAGAGAGAGAGAGAGAGAGAGAGAGAGAGAGAGAGAGAGAGAGAGAGAGAGAGAGAGAGAGAGAGAGAGAGAGAGAGAGAGACAAAAAACATTAGAGAAACTCACTACGAGAAAATAAAGAGTCAGAGAGCAGAAAGAGAGTATGGCTGAATCACATAAGTTTGATATAAGAAGAACCATGTTTTCTAATCACTATTGAAGTATGAATTCTCAAATTGTCCTGCGGTTATCGTTATTGTTCTTTATACGTTAATTTTTTTAAATTCTGAAATAAAAAAGAAACAGTGATTCATACATGAAAATAGTTTTCTTCAATGAATTTTTATTGATGAAAGAACATATATAAGACCGATTTTAATGAAATCAAATACGTTAACCTTTAATTAGGCCGCAATTCTCATTGCTAACCTGCTATGCTTTGTTGCCAACCCGCTTTAATAAAATATTCATAGCCTGGAGAATATAAGTGAGACCATTGTTTACAAAATTTATACAGGTTACATACCGTACCACTTTAATCAACACTTGATAACGTCCAGTTCTTAGACCAGAGAATAGTAAAGTATGTGAAACGCATATGTTTTGAGAGAAAATAACCGGATATTATCCAAGCACAAGGTGCTTTGAGTGCAAGCTTGACATGTCAATCTTGTCCTCAAAAGAAAAATGGACTGCTGCTGGTTTCTCACAGCGTTTATGCTAGTATCCATTAACATATGTTGTATGAGCAAAAATTGTAAGGAAAAACTTACTAGGAAGTCAAGCATCTGTCAAGATTCAAACCGGGGACGGCCTCATCTCAATCCTGAAATTCCATGATTTCACTTTGTTAAGAGGCTGTTGCTCTCATGTTAGACTCAAGTTCTAATCAAAGGGAAGTAATACAGGTTTTCGCTTTCCTTTGGTCAAGTGAATTCTTTGCTGACAAACTGATATGAAAGCAATCTGAACACAGGCTGCTTATATTTTATTTTAAAATACCCTACATTCACATTGATGTAGATCACCAATGGGTCAAATCTCAAGAATCACGACTGTGCCGACAAACAAAGCTCCTACACCATAGAAAATTTGATCTCAAACAACTCTAAAATTTAGATTGCAGCCGAGGCTTCCTAAAAGCTCATCGAAGTCTAAATTTTCATAACAGACGATATAACTATGAACCCTTTACAAGAGAAACCTCACTCTGCGAAAAAACTGCGTTTGTACTTTCCCAATCTATTTATAGATCATTGTAAACGTTTTGGTGCCCTTGCAGAAATTTACAGCCGCTTATTCCTACCTACAAGTTAAAGATATTTCATAAGCTCTATGAATCGACTTGGATTTTATAAAATTAGATGATTTTTCAATTTTCGTATTTGTATCCCAGCAGCCCAATATCTTTATATTTTTTATTTATACCTCTGATTCATACATTTCCTTCCTTTTCCCATCACACTTGAGCAAGATCAATCAAGACTCTGGTTCAGAAGCTGTGGCTTCTTCAGAAGCATTAGCGGCATCAAATGAAGAAGGAAATAAATCTTCAACGCCTTCAGCAGCCCAACAAAAAAATATGTGACCCTGGGTCTGACAGTTTGGGTTGCAAGATGCCTCAATCGGAGGGTGAGAACAATCCAGAGAGAAGACTGGCCAACAACTGTAACGATTCTAACATTCCCTCAACTTCTCTTTCAGCTGCATCCATTCTTTCTAACTCGAGTGCGGATATGACCTGTCCTGGCCTTAAATATATCAAAGACCTTTCTTTATGTGAACGACCATCAGCACAGAATGGGGCGACGGTTGCCTTGTTGAGCGAGTCTCTGCGGACACTGAACGTCACATGTTCCATGTACTTTCAACATTGATATTTAGTGTTTACAAATTTATGCTCTACAGACTCATAATCAAGGATGGAAAAGAAGCGAAGGAATTGTCGCCCGAGCAACATGAAATAATTATATTAATTTTGATGAATGCTGTGACCAAGTTCTGGTATTTCAAATATCCATACACTCTTTCCGCCCACATCCCTCCTATATTCAACACCATTGTAACAGGAGACAACTCTTTACACGTAAATTGCATTCTTTGTTGTATTCTGTTATAAGCGGTTACAAAAATATCATAATCTCCCTTTTTTCTGACCGTTTAGCGTGGGATAAAAACGCGATAGGTCTCTATGGATACGGCTCACATTAAACTATGATTATGTATATATAAATATATTCAAATATTTGTTATTACCTTAGCATTTCTCTCACAATCTCATTTTACTCAAAGTAATTCTTACGTTAAAACTTTCCTTGTTTGTATTCGCCTTCATTATTCTCATCAGTTTAGAACCAGGGCATCGTCAGAATGGTTCCCTCGCTTTATCAACGAACACGTAGAAATAGTGTATTTTTTTTTTTTTTGCCTATAAAAGGGAGAGTACCAAGAATAAAATGGTACTGACACAAATAAACGCTTTTACTTCCCGCGGAAAAGCTACATTGTGATTTCAAATCATCATCCTATTATTAATATAAATACACAAGATGTCGTGCGCTATAACATAATTATGGCACGGATCATGCTGGCTTGTACGCCCGGCCACAGCCCTCTGTATTCCAGAGGGCTGTGGCCTGGCCCGCGTCTGGTATTACAAACGGAAGTAGACTGTCCTATCAAGTGATGACTGGCTGTTACGGGCTGTCCGTTACAGGACGGCCCTGGTGTGCCTTAGAATTCAAGTGATGACTGGCTGTTACGCCCGTTATTTGAAAACCTTGTGCTGTGCTCAGACCCTAAAAGAAGCATTCACGTGAATACTATAAAACAATGCATTATCAGTGTCGATGAAAATCTTTTAAACAGCCGCTAAGTTAGCTCAATTGAAGCTAGACGCGCCATCACAATGTACGGAAAATTCAAGAGAAAACTATTGGGTGTTAGTATTCCTAGAATTAGATAGACACATCTAGATCTGCACCCTGACAGGATACTAAGAAAATGTGCATATAGTAAAATATGGATTTTGATTAATCTTTTTTTAAAAAAAAAAAACATCAACAAAAACCAAGCCGTGTTTTTGCCGAGGAAACTCGATGTATAAATTTAGGTCTAACCCGAAAGTGCGTGCGAATCAAGTAAAATATGAAACCAATAAGAAGGCGAAGTAGCACATATTGATCAACATTTGGGCAAGAATACAACTTGAAGTGTATGTGTCTCTGCAGCCCTTGAGATCAATGCGTTGAAAAATCGGAGTTCCTCTTAGGGTCTCTTAAAACATTCGATTAAAAAAATCACATTCAATTGTGCACTTTCAAAAAGTTTAAGTCAACTGTCTTGGTTGAATCACCTTTATTAATATCTTGGCTCGTATGGCTTTAAACATAAAATTATTAATACTTAGCGAACGCCAATCATTTTTGACTATAAGTAAATATGCAAATCTCTTCTTACTATTGGCTGAGTTCATTTTAATTATTTAAATAATTTTCGCTCTGTGGAGGGTGGAAAGAAGATGCTCGAACATACTAATAACTTCATCTTAAAAGCCATGTTCATTTCATTTTCTGTAGACAACTGTTTCAAGCTGACCTTTTTTTTAAACTCAAATATCAAAGAACATGGCATTTCTCAAACTGCAGCTGGGAAGAAAAGGGAATTTTAACTCGTTACAAACTAATACACAGTCATTAGAACTCACTCTAAAGGCCGAGACTGATATAAATGAAAATTTCAAGATGGCAGCACAAATTGTAAACATTTAAAAGAAAAAAAATCGACCGTTTCTTTCCCCAAGAAATTTGTTTCAAAAGCTAAAGTATATATAATTTCTCACGATATTAATTGGGCGTTCCACTATTTTAAACTGCTTTTAACAAAAATATCATTCTTTATTATTTACGGCAATGCTGCAATTTAAGGGATATATCCACATGATTATCAATTTTCATTGTTGAAACCGCTTTAAATGATACAATAATTAAATGAAATGTAAGAAAAATATAATTTTCTAGTGCCCCTTTCTTTTCATATACAAAACTAGTCAGACTTTTGACATTTTATAGAATGTTGGGCAAGACGCAAAAGGTTTTAAGGTCCAATAGAGCCACTCAGTTGCAAAGAATTATGTTGTCTGGCTGGCTGGTTGGAAGGTTGTGATATTGCAATCTTTCTAAAAGATTAGCTTTTTAGGGTTGCAACTGGTGCACCTAGCACGGAAATGCGACTAAGTGCAATGTCGTTGTAAACTCTGCTGTCAGAAATACTAATAGACTCATGTCAAGCCTTAAAATAAGGCTGACAAGATGAGACTCTACCACGAGTTAGCCCAAGCCACGATTTGGAACACTGTAGTGACAGGTCAGCTTTCTACTGACTTAGTTGTGAAATACCATTAGCTTAAAAGGCAAAAGTTTATTTTCCCAAGTGCGCTCTCTATGTATTTTATTAAAACTAAACTTTGAACACTTCTGTTCATTGGCATGATAGTCAGTGTTCTTGAACAGTTTCAGATCCACATAGCAGATACTATCAATTCGTGAACTTGCAAAAAACTTGAAACGGAGTTCAGCACAAGTCTTTTCACAACCGTATTCCTTATCCACATGGTACTGGTGAGGATATGTATTCAAATTTTAATTCTAGATTGATTTGCGAAACCTCTACAAACACCAAACTACAAAATTAACGTCCATATTATTAATGGATTCTATTATTTATATGCAAGTCGAAGAAAACAGCGAAACAATGGAAATTAAAAACAAAAACAAAAACAGAGAGGTTTTATGTAATGTTCTGCAGGATTTGAAATTAAGGTTGTTGTTTTTTTGTAAGGAATAAGGTGATTTTATTAAAATTTCAGTTTTACACATTTGTTCACATTTTATGGAAGATTAGGAAGAAAACAATTGATTCCCAGTATTTGAGAATTACTTGCTAGTAAAAAAAAACATTCAGTTCTATCTAACATACATCTCAAGATACGCACGAAGATAACTTAGATTAAGCCAACTGGACCCAGAAATGGTTCAGGGAAGATTGGAGAGAGAACAACCGAGTATCATAATTTTCTAAAAATAATAAAAAGAAAGTTTAGGCCTACCCCCCCCCCCCTTCCCCCCCCCCCCCAAAAAAAAAAAAAAAAAAAAAACCAAGATGATAGTAGTAAGTGTCCATCATGAAAGAAATGCTTGATCTATCAGTAACTTTCCGCATTTCCATTTCAAAATCAAAATTAACAAAACATTTTTGAAAACTGAGGCTTAAAAAAAAAGGATTATGCCAATACCCTGTGTAGTTGTAACAGGAATTAGTTTTGGTTACTTGTAATTTTTAAAAACATGTAGATGAGCTTGTTTAAACTCAAAATCCTAGATCTAGGTCTAAGTAAAGAGAGAGATTTCAGAAAGAGGAGCCGTACCCTGCATGCTAACGTTTCCATAACGGTACTGCGATATACCCAAAAGAAAACAATCTGTTCATCTGCACGTTTTGTTTCGTTTGTGTTACCAGGGTTTACTGCCAATCATAAATCTTTGATTAGTAACTAAAACAGAACGTTGAGGACTCATTCTATTCATATTTGACATTTCCTTTTCTGTAAACCATATTTGTATTCAATGATGTTTAAAACTCTTTCATCAACCCGAATTTTTAAAGTGTAATATTTTAGAATCAAAGAGAACTGATGTTTCAGAGTAAAGAGCATCAATTTTGGCTTTCATAAAATCTAACCAACGAACTAAAATCTATTTTCCCTTATTAAAACTTTAATATCTTAGGTTTTACATCGGATTGATGTCATTATCGACACAAACTTTGTAGAGCATTATAAGTATATTGCACAAAATGCTTGAGATATATAATTTTATTCTTCTTCTTCTTCAGGTGCTATGCCGGCTGGCGTGGGCGATTTAGGACCTCCAACCAACTCTACAGCTCATCTCTCTGATCATCTCGGATGGTTTTCCAATGTTCATCCAGTCCGGCAGGCTGTCCAACATCTTTTCTCTTGGGTCTTCCTCTGCCTCTCTTTCCATCAAGTTTTCTTGTTGTTACCAAATGTTCTAGTTGGTTTCTTCTTATGACATGACCAACAAATTTTGCGTGTCTTTTTCGTATTTTGGTCATTAATTGTCTTGTGTTTTGTGCTTCTGTTAAGACTTTTATTAATAAAATTAATAATTTTATTACATTTTACAAATTTGGTGTGGGTGGGTTTTTTTTTTTGTGCTTTTTTTTTTGTCACATTGTTGTTCAAACTACGTTCCCGTTTAAAAGTATATTTGAATCTAACCCTAAACTTCCCTCTTAAGGGGATCTTGAGTTGGTTTGAAATATAATAAATTATTTAACATCAGTATTGGCTTTTAGAAAAAAGTTGCTTTCATCTCGTGACAACAGTTAATGCTATTTAAAAAAGAGTGGCAGTTACTTCTACTCTTTCCTAAATGATCACATCAAGCAAAACAGAAGTTTTTACACAAAACTACATCTTGAACCGTCCAAGAGCTGTCAAGTTTGTTCCAGTTATCAGAGACGGTCAAATTTGAAAGAGAAAAATCAAGTTTATACAAAAAATAAAAATAATGTCCTACATCAATATTATGATCAGGGTAGTTTCTAAATACTTCTGGTTATTGGACAGAGCTCCTGCAATCTAGCTAGAGGCATATCCCTTGCAGAATCGGTTTGATGTTTTTTGATAGTTATAGATTTAGGTGTTTCTACTAGAGTTGTGTTAACAGAGGTACTGACCTTAATGCTCCGAACCCCATACTACATAAAAATTTTTTTGGTGACCAAGTTGATGATGAAAGGAACATGAATCAGAACAAAAGCAACAACAGCAACCTTATGGGTAATTTTTTTAAAAATTTTTTTTTTCATCTAAACATAACAGCAACTAATAGCGGGTGATAATTATAACAAAGTAATAAGGCATTCAGAAAACATGAGCTTTTCTCAACAACTTTATATTGCTCTCTCTCTCTCTCTCCCTCTCTCTCTCTCTCTCTCTCTCTCTCTCTCTCTCTCTCTCTCTCTCTCTCTCTCTCTCTCTCTCTCTCTCTCTCTCTTTCTTTCTTTTCCTCCTTTTCTTATACAAATATCTCTCTCTATCCCTCTCTCTTTCTCTATCTCTCTTTATTTTATCTGATCTTTCTTTCTTGTTCCTTCTCCCTTCAGTAGAATATGATTTGCGTTACACAAACATCAAGATTTTCTACATTCTAGGTAATCAACATATTGCTAGGCAGGGTGAGTATTGCAATTTATCGAACAATCACAACAATTTACGACAAGGTTATTTATCATGATCTTGCATTCAAATCCATGATTCACTCAAAATTAACAAACAAACTTTATATATATATATTTGGAGCTGGTAAAATTTGAATACAATATTTTAAAAATGTAAAAAAAAAATATTCTTTTTGGTCCATTGTAAAGCTTCATTCTTATTTAGAGACCAACTTTTTTTTTTTTTGAATTTTAGCCTGAGAAAATGCAATAACGTGGAGATCGACCTAAGCTCTGTCGAGCCAGACCTCGTGATGTTTGCGCAGAGGCCAAAACGGGGAGGTGTATCCGACCTGGTAGTAGGAGCTGACGTCATACTGCTCGCCATTGCTATCAAGAGTGGTTCTCAGCTCGTCTGTCTCGCTCACGAACTCGCTGTTTTCGGCCATGAAGAACCATTTGTAGAAGGTCCTGGCATGGGCAAACACACACAAAAATACTCAGTTAAAGCTCTAATAATGTTCTGATACCATTTGGAGAAGGTTTTGGCATTGGCAAGCACAAAGAAATATTCAGTTGAAGCGCCAATAATTTTCTGATGATATGGAGAAACAAAAGGAAACTCGGAATTAATTAGTCGATAAGATATCTGTAGGGAAAATTCGTACGAGTGTATACAAAGTAATAAATTTTTGTGTGTTTATAAGGTTCTGGTATATTAAAAATTGTTGCACGTCATGAATGTTATTTCCAATGCGATTGTAAGTCAGGATCATGGCTTTTACATTGGTTAATTTGAATTATACAGAGTTAGAGAGAAACATGAAAAGTAAAGAAAAATGTTTTGAAGAAATTAAGGCACTATGACGTCATAAATGAGGAAGAGCTGATTAAGATGGTATGGACATATAACAAGATCAACAGGACTTTCAAAAAGATGATGTTACTAGGTTGAAAGATGGGTGGCAGGCCGAAAAAAGTGATAGGATGACAATATAATAGAATGGGATGGTTTAAAATGAATCGTTGAATAAATAATTAAGAAGTGGTTGTCATCCATCCCTGGCCTGGTCTTGTGGGTTTTAAGGCTAATCCAGACTTTTAATAATTTAAGAGCAATTATGTTGGGTTGAACTGTACGACAGTTAAATCTCTCAACAAGCACATCATTTACCTGACGTAAACATCTCTGGCTGGCATCGTGATGATCTCAACATCGCTGTCGTTCGGGGTTGGCGGGTTGGCTCCTGGCACGTAGAACATCATGGTGTATTTGAACTGGCCTCCACCCAGCGCCTGCACCTTGGTGGCTACCGGAACAGTCATTTTGATTCGTTTTCCTGAAGAGAAATATTGATCGAAATCTTAGAATGATGCTCTATCCTGCTGGGAAAAATTGATCAAAATCTTAGCATGATGCTTTGTGAGGCAGGAAAATATTGATTAAAATCTTCTTAGCATGATGTTCTGTCCAGCAGGGAGAAAATAATATTGATCAAAATCTTAGCATGATGCTCTTTCCTGCAGGGAAATATTAATCAAAATCTTAGCATGATGCTTTGTGAGGCAGGAAAATATTGATTAAAATCTTAGCACGATACCACTGGATCTCATCTGTGATTGAATTCCCAGTTAAAACCACTGGTTTTTTCCCTCTATCCATTTAAATCTGTCACTTTTCTCCATTTTTCTCCAGTTCCTGCATTTGCTTTCAAGGTATGTACACTTATATTCTTGTGCCATTTTATTATTCTTCACCATTGCTGATGATTTATCACACTATGTCATGATTTTTTATTTTGAAAAATCTATAGGAGAAAAACATAGCATACTGAAGATCTCTTTAAATAATCATAATAAAAAAACTATATAATACAGCACATTAAATGCCATAAACAAAAAGAAATACATATAGTTAAAGAAGGAGTTTAAACAGCGAAATCTGTAGTTAGTTCGACTATTTGATTACTATATTATTTTTAGTCATATATAATATCACACAGCTATTATTAAAAAACTGTTATTTTATTTCTCACCTTCAGAATTAGCACCCTGGATGTATTGGAAAAGTTTCATAAACATTCCATTACTTGCATTGTCACTGGAGGCAGAAACTTTGGAGGTTCCCACCCATTTGGTCTCACCATACGATCTCAGCTCATACCCGTCGAATTTCTGAGGAGTTAAGAACGTGTGAACTGCGACCATTGAGGAACTGACTAAACGAGCGCTGCTGACCAGCCACTTTATCTTTATCCTTACTGGGAGAAGGCAAAGGTGGACAGCATTAGTTGCCCGCAGAATCTTCAAGCTTTGGATGAAATCAGAAGATAGGAACTATTTTCGTTGCTTTTCTAATAATGATGGCATTTAAATGTTTGTACATATTTAATGCAGACATGTAATTTGAAATGCGCAGGGGGAAAAGAGGCAGATGCGAGCGTCACTGAAAAATAAAGGTGTAAGAGTAGTGGATTTTTTTTTTCGGCGGGGGGGGTAGTGGTGGTGGTGAGGGTGGCAAACGACTGGCGTATCTTAAGACTGGTATTTAAAATAATGCATCACAATGTCAGTACCTGAGTATCAAATGGTGGACAGTCGTATTTGCCACAGAAGTCTGGCTTGGACATGCACTGAACCGCCACAAGGGATGCAGCAACCACTGCCAGAGTGATAAGGCTGTTTCCTGTCATGATTGATGCCTGGTTGTCAAGAGACTTTTCCTTATCTGGAGGAAAAGTTAGAGGGAATGTTCAGACCACTAGCAAACCGGAGGGCTAAAAAACAGATAGAACTCAGAACTTGTAACAGGTCGAGCTTTGAAATTGTTGATGCTCAATAAGATGCCTTTTTAAGGCACTCAAGCAGCATTTTGGGCAACTCTTTTACTAAAATAGAGCTCTTTAAAGACAATTTCAAGCTCCAGAATTTCAGTACATTATATTTCAAATCTTACTCATAAAAACGTTTTTCTTTTAAGCACAGTGTAATAATACTATTGGATAAAATTCACAGTGAGAAAAAAAAAAAGAAAGCAATACTGAATATTAAAATGTATAAATCCAAGAACAGGGTCTGGACTGATTTACTTGATTAATTTGTTATCATCCATTAAACAAGCTGCAATTGAATGAAGATAAAATAGAAAACTTTGTAGAAACTTACAAACTGGTGGAACTGGTAGAGGAGAGTTGTCGCTGTCGAGTCAAGATATGGCTGCTGCTGCTGCTGATGGTGAGAGACGCAAGTTGTGATGATCAAAGTATCCTGTATTTATAGAATCTATTGCCGCGTGAGATCTTCATTCAGGGCCTGAGAGCGTGAGAAGCAAACAAAAGCTTGTTGTGAAACAGCCGAGGTCTGTGCTTTACGTAAAGCACATAGAAGTTCAACTGAGTTAAAAAAAAAAAAAAAAAAAAAGAAATTCACCGATGGTGAGGAGGTGGGTTGGCAAAACAAGAGTAGAATTGGTACTTTATTTTGGACAAAAAAATCAGAGGCATAACTTAAGAAAGCATACATAACTCATCTTATCCATGTTCGTGATGTAATCCACTTTTTCATAACTCGGAAAATAGGATGATTTCTTCATTTTGATTCTCATCTAAAACGAAGGTAATTTACGACCTAAACCTTCGTCATTTTACTCTTCTCTTTGTTATCTCTCTCTCTCTCCCTCCCCATCTCCGCCTCTCGCTCTTAGTTTGATTCTCTCTGTCTCTTTGACTCTGCTTTTTTCTTAAAAACATCTTCCTTCGCTTTCTCTGTTTTTGTATCCCATTCTCTACATCTCTTCATTTTTTTTTAATCTGCGGTTATTTCCTCCCCTTTCTACTAATATCTTTCACTTTCCCTTTCTGTCTCTCTTTGTTTCTTTTGCCTTTTTTAATTTCTTCTACTTCCTTCCACAGCTCTTTTATGTCCGATTCTTTATATATTCGCCACCCATAGAATATTTATATTATAAATATTTTTTTCTCCTTCACTGCTCAAGTGATCTCTCTCTCTCTCTCTCTCTCTCTCTCTCTCTCTCTCTCTCTCTCTCTCTCTCTCTCTCTCTCTCTCTCTCTCTCTCTCTCTCTCTCTCTCTCTCTCTCTCTCTCTCTCTCTCTCTCTCTCCACCACCTCAATATTAATTTATAAAAGATAAAAATCTTATACTATTTACTGAGTTTTATTGTTGTATCTCAATACTGCACTGTCTTCCCAGTCGTTCCCGACCACAATTTAGACCATTTATTCCTGTATGTACATGGACAACGAATAAATGACTACAACAGTGCACGTTGCTTCTTCACGAGACCAAGCGTGGCGTAACACGTGAGTTCTCCAAGACTGTAATTTGCCCAGGACGGTGACACAGCGGGCTTTCTGTACACTTGGAGATGAAATGAAAGAGAAGCACCGCCCCAGATCTATGCCTTACTTCCTCTCTCGTGGAACCCACACGACCCTGGGGGCAGCATAATTATTTTGAATTGACGTCACTGTCGACACAATTACAAAAAAAACAAAAAAAACAAAAACAAAAAAAAAACCCAGCGCAAAACTGCTGAGGCCATATGAACTAAGCCAGAGAGAGAGAGAGAGAGAGAGAGAGAGAGAGAGAGAGAGAGAGAGAGAGAGAGAGAGAGAGAGAGAGAGAGAGAGAGAGAGAGAGAGAGAGGGAAAAAGAGAAAGGGACAGGGAGAGAGAGAGAGATAGAAAAGAGAGGAAGAGAGAGAGCGAGAGAGAGGGAGAAGAGAGAGGGAAAGGGAGAGAGAGGGAGAGGGAGAAGGAGAGAGAGAGAGAGACTCAAGTAGTACAGTGTAATCCGTTTTAAATGAACTCGCTTACAATGAATTCTTGCTTAAGTCAACAGCACACTGCGGTCCTGTTTTTTTCCTTCTTTTTATTTTAAGTAACTGATAAAGTAAACAGCTTGGGGACATTTTTGCTTAAAGTCAACCCCTCTTGGTGAATGGAAAAAGGTGATACTCATAAAGCGGGGATGTATAGAAATGTGTAGGTGGGATATAACTCTTTGTAAACCCAATAAAGCCAGTAAATCACTGTGTATTAAAAGCTTGCTTAACAAGGCCTAGCTAGCTAAGTTAGTGTGGTCTTGAGAGGGTGAGAAGGGCGCGGGTGGATGAAGGCTGGGTGTGTCTTGATCTAGTGAGCTCTTTTATCGTGGGTTCTTATCACTTATGGTAAAGTTCATTGTTTTCTCCCCACCGCCGCTCGCCTTTATCATGTACATGAAGCATTTTTCAGAGTTAGGCTTTTTTTTCTGGTGAAAAGAACGAAAGTAATGATGGTCACAAGCCCGTACTAAAAGAGGATAATGCTTAAAAAAAAAAAATCTAACTGGAATTGTAGGTATGTACGCATTTGTATTTTTGTGTGTAGTACATCAAGCTGTTGAAATTACCTGTTTTCAAAACTAGTGTACTTTTCTCTTCGTCTAAATAACCTTTAAATGTAACCTACTAGCATATCCATAAATAAAAAAAATGGAGTCATTGCAAAGGGAAACCACGAAAGTGAGAGAACCTGTTATTTATAACATAAATTCTTAGACTTTTTCCTTGAAATGAATAAAGCGGATTCCATTGTATATTAATTAAGGTCTATGGGAAATTATATGAACAGCACAAAAGGACATTTTAGTTTCTATCGTCAAATGCTTCCGCGACATATTTTTAGTACATGCTTTTTGAAATAAAAGCGCTTGATTTTATACAATTTGAAAACAAAGAAGATTTTAGATGGGTTGAAAAAAAAATTAAAAATTGCTAGAGATACAAAGCGGGTTTAGCTGTTGGACTGCCCCAGTTCACGGACGCGGTAAAAGAGTCAAGAGAGATTAACATCAACCAGGAGTCGCAGTTCTTTACAGTTCAAGAAAAAATAC
>JAWDGP010005454.1:72500-127500 GCA_033675545.1 Elysia crispata | reverse complement strand
ACGCGATAAATTTTTGGATACCGTTTTCAATATGAAATAAAAAAAAACGCTCGTAAATATGAAAAGTTCACAGAGTGAAAAAAGTTTTATCTCAAGTTATATTAAAATAATTGCTCAAAGAGAGCCAAAGCAAGTAAGAAGAGAACATAAAAAAGAGATTTACAAATTTTTAAAAAAGTTTACACGATCATGAGCGACGAAAGAATAGAGCTATATTTAAAAAGATGTGTGTAAGTATTTGTGTGTGAAGGCATTTTTGATTGGTGCAGGCATTGAACATTGAACTTTCTAGTAATTTGTTCCATATAATAATATTATCATTGGCAGCAGAGGGAAATGATCTACCGCCCTATGTATATCAATTAATTCAAGGTCCTCTAAGGCAGGGGTCTCCAAACTTTTCCCATATTTATCGGACTGAAGAAATAAAAAAAGAAGACCAAAAAACAAACAAAAACAACAAACAAACAACAACAACAACATAAAAAAAATCCCAACAAATTAGTGCCAGTAATTTAATTTCCTCAAATATTAAACTATAAATATAGAAACATTAAAACGTTTATTGTTGGAAAAAAAATCAGTGTAAACTCAACTAAAACGAACGACACTGTCGTTTTGACTTAAAAAATTCATTCAAATCAGGTTCCAAAAGAGAGGAGGCAATTGTAAGAACAGATTTGAAATGATAATCAAACAAATTTGCTCGTTAGTTAGATTTCACATACTTCATTTTGGAAAATGTTTGTTCACACAAGTATGCTGTACCAAAAAAGAACAAAAAACTACCAGAAAACTTTATCAAATTCGGAAATTATCTGGCTGCAGGCATTTATTAAAATCAATCAGATTTCTTTCAGTCTGTCATCTGCCTGGAGATCAATATTTTCCATTTGAAATTGAGTTGGATGAATTCCAGCATTGCTATCAAATAGATTATGAAAGAGCCTGATTGCAATTGCTTTGGCATCAATGTCAGCAAATCACTCCTGAAATTGTTTTTTTTTTCTTTCACATCTGAAATTATTCCATTTGCAAATGAAGAACAAAATTCAATTTTACTTTCTGCATGAAACTTTTCACAACTTGGAAAATGAACAAAATTCTGAATTTCCCCTGGTCTTGGAGTAGCGTAAGTTTTGCTCCGAATGCCTTGATATGAACAAAGTAGTCACAGAATTTGTTTTGCGTTGCAATTTCAGATTCAATCCATTCATATGACATGTCAAATCTGCAAAAAAATGGCATTTCCAAATCCATTCACATTCTGATAATAATGGCTGAGGTTTGTTTTCTTTGTGAAAAGTAAATGATTTTCTAATCTGAGCTCAAAACTTTTCAAAACTACGCCACATAATTGCTGTATAAAAAAGCAAGTCAACGAACTCGACACCAATTTGTTTCTAGAATTCACGGAACTGGCTCGTTTGTGAAATAAAACCACCAGGGGTCAACTGGATAGTACCTATCCTCCGCACTCCACTGGACTGTCTATGGTTACCTTTAGTCTCGGTGATGCTATACAGCATTACATGAACAATAATCAATTTATAAAAAAAAGATAATAAGATATTAAAGAAAAATCAACCCAAATCAACCGAAATTTTGGTCAACCTCATCTTAGTATTGAAGTTAGGAGAATTTTGCTCCTGATGATCGAACCAATAGGCCCACATGTCTGTAGGTCAAAAACTAGGCAGAACCTGTTCGCAAGATTTCAAATTTTATTATATTAAACGATTCACAATGAAAAGAGAGATCAAATATTGAGCAATGAATTAATTTGAAAAAGAATGTAAATTCAATATTTATTTCGCTCTAAATCATTGGTCTAGATCTGATGAGGCTCTAGATCTAGATCTAGATCTAAGTCTAATCCAGATACGGGTTATATCGGTCTCTAATCTTGAATCTAGATCTAAATTTCAAATACATATTCTGTTTTCTTCTGAGTGTAGATATTGTGTTATGAGAAAAAGAAATGTAGTACGGAGTTTTTTAAATTATGTTTTTAAAAAGTATTGAAAACGTTTTTTGTTGTTTAAATCGCTTGGCCCATTTTACTGAAATGAAGTGAACGGGCCGATTGGTTCTCTCTTCAATAGCTCCTGAAGTTTGATAAATTTCTTACTTTGCCCGTTTTTATTTTCTCTGGATTGAACGTCTAGAACTTTAACTGCTTATTGGGCTTGTTTATGAAAACAGATTTGATCATTAGACGACTAAGCATGGTAAAGTGGGTGAGACGTGGGGCGGTAAGAAGAAGTGAGATTATGGTCAGCCAAGCTTGAGTGCATAGGGCCGGGGTGTTTGTAACAAACTTGTACATCGATCTTTCTTTCCGTTTTTTAACTCCTTGCATTTAAATATTAAGTTGTAGAACTTCATAGTTATAAAATGTTTCCAAATTATTTACATTGACGTCATTTAAAAAAACAAAAACTTCTAAATTGTCATTTTGCCAAAACCAAAGTTTTTACTATTATTATAATAATAATAATAATAATAATAATAATAATAATAATAATAATAATAATAATAATAATAATAATAATAATAATTAATAAAAGTAATAATTATTGCTGTTGTTGTTGTTGTTATTATCATAGATTCAGACAATTTAATCATATACAGTGCAGGTAATCGTGTAAAAATTTCCTTGGGTACACGGTTTTCTTTTTTTTTATAATCGTAATCTTATCCTTTTTTTAAATTTAAAATGAAATTGTCTTTTGCAAGAAGAAAAAGAAAGGGGAGCGAACATTATGCGCGGGTCCAGGATAATAATTATGCACTAATTATAGCTCAACCTGTGATCTATAGTTGGAAGCGCAAGGTGACCTACTTAGTGGATAAGATGTGCTACTCTAATGGGTTTATAGGAGTTATGTCCATTTTTCGTTGGGAAACCCCCTCCCCCCCCCCCACACACACACACACATTGGTCACAATGTTTATTTAGCTCTAGTCGAGCTTTTCTGAGAGATATTAATATGTTTGTTCGGTATTTCTCTTTTTAAGCTATGTACAAGGTGACCGAATTCATTTTAAACGACGCTTACTAGACTCAGAATAAGTATCCAACCGACTTCATTGTGCAAAAAGTAATTGAGAAAATAAAGCAAGTGAGATTTAGTCGTTTGTCCAAGGGGGGCATCATATAGGTAAAGAATTAGTCCATGTAAAAAGTAAAGAGCAAAAATGTATAAGCTCACCAAGGAAATCAAATCCTAACTACCATGGCGATATATTTTGCACATTGATTTAGTTGAATTTAATGTTCGGTCAATTGCTATTAAACAGAGTCAACCCTAGTTCCCATGACCTCAGCTGGTAACCGGGCTAAAGAGGATGAGTGACGACATTCCAGACTACACTGCAGGCACAGTCCTTTAACCGTGGCTTGGAAAAACTGAAAGAAAGAAATAAGATCTTGAATAGACAAGGCTATGGTTGTTGTAAGCAATGTGCCCCATACAAATTATAATTATGTTGTTTTATAATCTGTGTGGGTTTCTGACTTTGCAATGCAAACTTGAAAGGGTCACGTGCTCGACCGCGCCTGCTCGGTTGTCACGTGATAAGGAAGATAGAGAGACTGAGAGAAAGAGAGAAAGGGACTAAAAGAAAAATAAAAAGCCGGAGCAGGATGAGAGAATAACTGAGTCACATAAGTTTGACCAAAAGAAGAACGACGTTTTTCTCGATCAATTTTGAAATCTGAGTTCTTAAAATAATTCTGCTGCAGTTATTGTTCTTTAAATATAAAAGAAACTGATCCATGCTTGAAAATATGTTTCTTCAATCAATTTTTATCGATGGAAGGATATATATATATATATATATATATATATATATATATATATATATATATATATATATATATATATATATATATGACTGATTTTTATGAAAGCAAATACGTTTACCTTTGAGTGGCTCACTGAACAAAAAAAAAAAAAAGCATTTAATATATAGTATTCAAATTTGTTTTATTTTAAATGTTTATTTTTATTTCATTTGCATGACCAAAGTTCATGTAAATTGATTAATTAGAAATGTCATGGTATTTAAAAAAAATTGCCCTCAAACTCTGGCCTTTAATGCCTGTAAACCTAAAAATAGCCCTCGGTTAAGTGTGTTAAGCTGCAGTTTTCATCGCTAACCTCCTACGCTTTGTTGCTATCTCGCTTTGATAAAATATTCGTAGCCTGCAGAATACGAGCAAGCCCATTGTTTACAAGGTTTATACAGGTTCCATACCGTACCACTTTAATTAGTATTGGTCGAACAATAATAAATTTCTCAAAAGTCAGGTGTAAATCAATAAATGTCTTGTTACCATCAAGAAGACAATTTTCGGGCCAGATAGTAATAATGTAAGTAAAAACGCGTAAAGTTAAGAAATAACCGGAGATTATCCCAGTACGAGGTGCTTTGACTCCAAGCTTGACATGTCAATCTTGTTCTGAAAAGAGAAAATGCACTGTTGCTGGTTCCTCACAGCGTTTTCAGCTAGGACCTATTCATGGATGTTGCATGAGCAAAAATCACGAGGAAAAGCTTACTAGGGAGTCAAGCTTCTGTCAAGATTCTTAACCCAGAAGTCCTGTAACAATGTCAACATGGTCTCTTTGTTATCAGGCTGTTGCTCTCATGTTAGGCTCTTACTCTAGAATAGTCTAGGTAGTCAAAAAGAAGTAATAAAGATGCTCATTATGTACCCTTTACAATAGAAACACCACAAGGGAAATAACTCACTTTTGTACTTTCCAAATCTATTTATAGATCACTGTAAACGTTTTGCTTCCCTTGCAAGAATTCACAGCTTTATGAATTTTACAAATTAGCTAACTATTCAGTTTTCGCATTTGTATCCCAGCAGCCCAAAAATCTTTATATTTTTTTTATTTACACCTCTGATTCATACATTTTTTCCTTCAGATAATTGATTGATCGCTAATCGATCCATATTTAACTTCGTTCAGGCTAATATTACTTTGATTAAATTTTTTTGTGTGTGTACGTGATATCGCACAATAAAGCCCATAAGCTTTATTTGAGAACCAGTTTACTGTGTGGCACGAATAAAAGAGAAGAAAGTGGGATTGGACAAAGTCTACGGCAACTGTTAAAGCTTATCGCCTGGCAATGGGAGATGATGCCTGGAACTGCCGGGATGGTAATGAACTCTGATCTCTGGAGCGACTTCTCAAGCAGGCAAAACATTTTCTCTCTCTCAAGTAAAGATCATAGAGACTCCTTCTGCTTGCAGCAAAATAACTTGCAAAATCGTTTTTGATCACCTCCAAGAGGCCAAACAATGACTTCACAGCTTCTGAATGGTGAGCTAAAAAATCGTACTGAAATGAATAGAATCTAGTGTACCTTACTTGTTGAGTACTGGATAATCACATTAAAAACATTTTTTTTGTGTGTTAAAAATGTGTAAAAATGAATCTAAGACAAGAGTTATTAAATAATTTTTACATGAATCACTCGTGCCTACCATACACTGAAACAAGATCGGCCACGATCAATCTTGCTCTTTTGTAGCTTTAGTAGCTGGAAATTGTGCCGATTCTTTGCTCATCTCTCCCACTGCCCCTCTTCCTTCTTGCTACCTCAATTTGGTCTATTATTTTTCGGTCTTATTCATCCTTTACAATCAAGTAATATTCGGAAGCAATGAAGGCTAAGACGCATTTGCTGCTTTGTTTCTTTTTTTTTTTTCTCTTATAGCCCTCATGACAATATATTGAAAATTTTACAATTTATAAAATTTTGTTCAACATTAAATGACCAGAAAACTCAGTGTGTCAGCTGGCTGGATTTATGAGACATTGGTGAAACACAGCAGAAAAGCAATGCTCTAATTATATAAAGATGGTTGTTTTACTGTCACCCAGCTTTTGCTCTTAATTTTTGTACGAACTATTTATGTTGGTTTGTTTTTTTTAGCTGGTTAGTGTTTCGAATATCTTTATTGTGTTGGCTCCTGCTTGTTTTGCACCCTTTTAAGTGATTTCACTTATGTAAGGACGTGGAAATATTGGCTTTATAGACATGCCTTTTTATTTTCGTTACTCTCCCAAGCCTGTGCCTTTACTCGCCATAAAGCAGCAAAGGCCGTTGAACATCTTGAAGAATTACAATTCACATTTTGCCAAAGCTTTAACGCAAACGATCTCTTCATCAATGATGAGCAATTAAAAACGGTATTCTACTTTACATAAAATATGGCTGTGCTTATTCCCAACAGGTGCTCAAATGAACTAGATGTAGATCTTGATTAATTCTATTTCGTTTGCGCAGTGTTGATTGAGATAAGTAAACCTACTATTTCCAGGTTGGGAATCGACACTTCGTAAAATAAAATATCGTGAATTAGTTAAGGGAACAAAATATTGAATGACCACAAATCAACAGAATAGTATAATTCTTGTTTGCAGCCACGACTAATCACTAACAAATCACTAAAAAAAAGAGTTTTATTGTTCCCTACTTTGTCCCGAAACAGAAAAAAAAATCTCCAAAGTTGTATAACAAGAAGTGCGCAGACAATCGATGGCCGCAAAATTTTGAATCCATACCTTCATTCTCTCTTATGGTTAGTGTCATCTTTGAAGTATTATAGATTTGGTAAATAACTCCTCTCAAAAACTGATTTCACTCGCCAGGGGCCAGTGTCTTAGGCTAATAATACATTTTACTCTTATACTCGCATGGTATTTTTCTTCTTCTTCTTCTTTTTCTTCTTCTTCTTCTTCTTCTTCTTCTTCTTCTTCTTCTTCTTCTTCTTCTTCTTCTTCTTCTTCTTCTTCTTCTTCTTCTTCTTCTTCTTCTTCTTCTTCTTCTTCTTCTTCTTCTTCTTCTTCTTCTTCTTCTATAGAGGAGCATTTTTTTTTAAAATGGGAAATAATTCATGACTTTTTTGGTACATTCCCAAAAGCTAAGTTATATCCCTTGATAATCATAATTATTTTGTTTAAACTGTGGGAACCTAAAATTTTGTACACATGTACGAGGGGAGTTCAATAAGTCTTTACCCTAACTATGAAGGAATTAAGCTAGAGAGCTGAAACTTACATCACATTTTGTTACTTCTCCACATAGTCACCCTGCATATCGACACATTTCTGCCACCTTTCTTTGACCTTCAAAAGTCCTTGAGCGTAATATGACTTCGGATGGGACTCAAACCATTCTTCTTTTGCAGATGTGACATCTTCATTGCTATGGAAACGCTGTCCCTTCAGATGTTTTTTCAGACTTGGGAAAAGGAAAAAGTCAGATGGTGCTAGATCTGGTGAATACGGCGGATGAAGGAGAATTTTGAACCCACACTGCATCGATGTGTGAACTGCCATCATTGATCTGTGCGCTGGAGCATTGTCATGAAGCAAAAGAATTCCTTTTTGCAGCTTCCCACGGCTTTTCTTCGCCAAAGTTGATCGCAATTTTGCCAACAAAGCTGAATAATAGTTTCCAGTGATTGTATGGCCCTGTTCTAAATAGTCTGTCATGATAATGCCATCTCCGTCCAGAAGCAGGACAGCATAACCTTTCCCATCCAAGAAAAGCCGTGGGAAGCTGCAAAAAGGAATTCTTTTGCTTCATGACAATGCTCCAGCGCACAGATCAATGATGGCAGTTCACACATCGATGCAGTGTGGGTTCGAAATTCTCCTTCATCCGCCGTATTCATCAGATCTAGCACCATCTGACTTTTTCCTTTTCCCAAGTCTGAAAAAAACATCTGAAGGGACAGCGTTTCCATAGCAATGAAGATGTCACATCTGCAAAAGAAGAATGGTTTGAGTCCCATCCGAAGTCATATTACGCTCAAGGACTTTTGAAGGTCAAAGAAAGGTGGCAGAAATGTGTCGATATGCAGGTTGACTATGTGGAGAAGTAACAAAATGTGATGTAAGTTTCAGCTCTCTAGCTTAATTCCTTCATAGTTAGGGTAAAGACTTATTGAACTCCCCTCGTAAAATTATAAATATGTCCTATATTCTTTGGTTATGTAAAACTATGAGAGTATTATTTGCACAAGCTGAAAACCCAGTACCTAATGTCAATTTGCCAGGCTGCGGTGAGTGTGCATTAAATACGCGTATATATGGTCTTGACATATATCATTTTACTTACATGATCCAGATATATTATGCCTCCACCTATTTGTCTTTACCGACAATCCCAATATCTGTATAAGTCAAAACACAGAATCTACTCTAGATTCTAGATCTTCATCTTAAATTCTTTTGAAATTTTACCCCTAAAAGTAAAATCTAGATCTAGATCTTAACCTTCCGATTTGAGTCTAGATCTCTATGAATGGAAAACATCAAGGCCCTCAGTATAGGACTTTGTCCAAGCAACTTTTTTTAGACTCTTTATTACAGCTTACACTATAACATATGGATCTATATTCAAAACGGTTTTAGATCTGCCGCCGCCGAAAATAAATTGTATACCTGCTTCATGCCATCTCTGTCAAGCTGTACTTGCAGGAAGTAGTTCGCACATTCACCTTTTTGTTTTGAGAAAATAATAATCACATTTTTTGCCTTGAATTTTCCAAAAACTTTTGGGAAAGTAACGACTTTATGCCAAATTTTAAGTGCCTAAGTGGTCTAGAAATGCTCGGCTAGATGGTCCTCTTTTGATTTTTTTGGAGGGTGAGTGTACGTATTAAAGAGGATTATAAATGTACTTGAAATCTCTCCTTTTTCCTTTGTATGATCCAGATAGTTATATTCCTTTACCTATCCATCTTTACCTAGAATCTAGATATCTCGACAATTCTTATTCTAAACACAAACTTTAGACGTATAACATAAATCCTATCGGAAAAAAGAAGTAAATCGACTCTATACTTTCCCAGTTTAAGCTATGCATTTTCGCATTAAGTACATGAAAGTGAACTGCCTTGGGGAAATGAAACCTACATGATAATGCATGTTTTAATAAAATCTGTAATTAGATTTGCATCATACAAAATTAGTTAACTATTCTTATTCTAAAGGTAAAATTCTAGATCTATCTAGATGTAGATCTTAACCTTTTAATTTGAGTCTAGCTGCTGTAAATATCTAGGCTCTAGCTCCATGGCCATGCATTTTTTTTAGATTCCTTACTTAGAACTTACAGTGTAAAAAGTAGATCTAGATCTGTTCTAGACGTTTTAGATCTACCGCTGCCTAGATATATGTTTCCACCAACCCATCTTTGCTTTCTATTTGGATTTACTACTTTTTCTTTTAAGAAAATAATTATCACCCTATTTACTTAATTTTTGAAAAACATTATTTTGTTGAAAAATAGTATTACCACTCCAATCTTTCGGGAAATTTACAATTTCATTCAAATTTGACGTCCCGAGATGTTTTAGAAATGCTCGGTTACATGGTCCTCATTAATTTTTTTCGCCTAGCTCCATTATATATAGACAAGCTGGAAACCCCATTCTGCGAACGGGACCATGGTGTCAATTTGCCGGGGCTGGGGTGCATCTGTGTATTAAATAGGCTTAATGTTCTTGATATGTATCCCTTTACTTAAATGACCCAGATATATGCTTTCACCAAACCATCTTTACCTAGATTCTAAAAAGCTCGACATTTCTTACACTAAACACAATATTTAGATAAAGAACTTAAATTCTTTTGGAATAAAGGGATTATATACTTTCCCAATATGCTTTTAGA
The DNA here is from genome assembly GCA_033675545.1 of Elysia crispata. NCBI lineage: Eukaryota > Metazoa > Mollusca > Gastropoda > Plakobranchidae > Elysia > Elysia crispata. The sequence continues at coordinate 117,787 of JAWDGP010005454.1, read as the reverse complement.
TCCTTTTAAACGCTTTGAATTTTTGCATTAATAGCATAAAAGCGCACTGCCTTGTAGGACTTCTTAGCTGCGCAGTTTTTTAAACCTACAAAAAAGTTCTGAAAAATCTTTATGCTTAAAAGTAAAAAATCTAGATGTAAATCTTAATCTTTTGATTTGAGTCTAGTTCCTGAAAATATCTAGACCCTAAATCTAGAATCTATATCGAAGCAAACTTTTTAAATTCTTTACTTACACTATATCATGTAGTTCTAGATCTAAATCTATTGCAGACGGTTTTAGATCTGCCTCCGCCTACATTGTATGCGTACTTTCAGTTTCATTCCAGCCATCTGTACCTAGCTGTACTTACAGGAAATAGTTCGCACATTCGTCTTTTTTGTTTTAAGAAAGTAATCCCATTTTTGCCTTTAATTTTCGACAAATACTATTTTGGTAAAAAAATAAAATATTACCACTCTAATCTTTAGGGCAATTTACAACTTAATGCCAACTTTGACGTTCCTAAGTGGTCTAGAAATGCTCTTTTACATGGTCCTCTTTTTTGCCAAGCTCCATTATAACAGATGAAGCAGATATCGATAATTTAGTTTATTTTGACAAAATCTTAATTTCTGTAGGCCCTACAGGTCATTTAAACGCTCATTATCATCATTATCATGAAGATAAAATTAAAAAGAGCAGCAGCAGCTGTGAATTATTTCAAGGCTGAGTAACTTTTGACACTTTTTTTTAACCTACATGGCTCTTAATGAAAGTTTGGAAGGAAAGTAAAGATTTTGCAATTTTTCAATTCGTTTTTCATTGTGTATTTAAAAAGTCTCATTGAGCGTTTATCTTAGATCTACCACTGGAATCGGAGTGGTAAGTATACTGAGAAAGCTTAATCTACAACTTGCTAACTTTCGCTATTCAAAAATGTTACTATTAGGTCCTAAAATTCTGAAAATTTTAATGCATCTTCATAATCAAGCAAAATAATTTTGACGTGAGATTTATGTTTGATGTTCTATGATAAAACAAAACGTTTTTGTTAAATAACAGTAGTTTGCTGATCAAGAATGAGCACTGGTCAGTTTAATTTTCAAATCTAAGGTGGAAGAAGGAAAAGAGTTAAAATTAGAAACAAAAAAATTAAAACATTTACAGAGTCACACTTAACTAATTTTTTAAAGTGAAAAGTTTTAACACAATCAGAGTCGAAAGAGTTTTGTTATTTTTGTCTAAGGTTGGAATCTGCATTTGCGGAAAGCTGAAACAGAAATTTGAAAAAAGAAAATTGATTAAGCAAAACTTTGACTGATTCTCTGATTCATGGCCGTCCAAATCAAAATTACAGACGCGCTGTACTCAGCAAAACAAAGTTTTAGTTGGGTCTGCGCTTTGCTTCTAGTTAGTAAATCTAGGTGGAGAGAATATCTTAGCTGAACTAACATTAGAGAATTGAGTCTAAAATCCAGATAACACACACACACACACAAAAAAAAAAAAAAAGAAATGTTTCCGTGGGAGTATACAGCAGCATGGATAGAAAAAAAATATAAAACAGAATTAATTTTGTGATAAATTTTAATCGAGCACTGTATAAAAAGGCCAAAAATTTAGGGTTAACTAAACATTTTGAGGTTTACATTTAGATTATACGGTGAAAAGTCGCACAATATCGTAACTGAGACTTATTAGTGATGGGACATTTTACCTTCAGGAAAAAAATAAAAAAAGAAAGTATGCTTGAAAAAAAAATTCCCTTATATCACATTGCCAGATAGTGGAGAATCTTGCTCTTAGACATAGAGAAAAAAAAGTTTTAATTGTTCCAACCATTACCTTTTTTTCAGATAGTGTCATTTCAAGTTAGCAATTCCGATTTGATGTCTAAGATGGTTGATTGTGATGAAAATAATTTGTAAGATAACACGATGACACAGTGTGTAATAATTTTAGAATAAAGGTAATCCCTTGTCTGTTAAAGGAAAGGACAGAAAAATGAATTGCACCCACAGAGGAATGAAACTTGGAACGTTTAATATAAAACTTAAAAATAAAGTTACCTAAAGCATTTTAAACATCATAATGGGTGCCAGATATAATACATGATAGGCATAAAACCCTCTTTTTAGGGAGCGTAGTGGCGTATTGGTATAAGCTATGTTCTCTTTGAGTGGTAAGGCGATGGGTGCCGAAGCATCTAGAAATCGATAGTTCTAATCTCACCAATTCAAGCATTTTCGGTCATTTTCACTTAAAGCCTTATTCTAACCACTGCTGAGCACTACCTAAAATTCTAGCTTTGATAATTCTTACTTACTCTTATAATTAACCCAGTGGTTTGCCTCCTCTAGATCTAAATTTGAAACTACTATATATTTGAGGCAAACATATTTTTATCGTTCGCCCTAGATGTTTGTGCGTCCAATGACAAGTCTCGAGCTTCCGGATTCAATGGTTGTCTTTGGTGCGATTTGGGCTTTCCCAATCAAGATTGCAAGTCACTCAGGGAGGCTTAGTAAATACCTTCGCCATGAAACTCTCTTTATAGGGAGCATAGTGGCGTATTGGTACAAGCTATGTTCTCTTTGAGTGACAAGGCGATGGGTGCCGAAGCATCTAGAAATCGATGGTTCTAATCCCACCAATTCAAGCATTTTCCATCATTTTCACTTAAAGCCTTATCCTTACCACTGCTGAGCACTACTTAAAAATTCTAGCTCTTATAATTCTTAGAAGTAGTAGTAGTAGTAGTAGTAGTAGTAGTAGTAGTAGTAGTAGTAGTAGTAGTAGTAGTAGTAGTAGTAGTAGTAGTAGAAGTAGTAGTAGAAGTAGTAGTAGTAGTTAAAGTTCTTCAAGGAGCACAACAATGTTCTACATAAAATAACATCAGCAACAACAACAACAAGACTTACAAACAGCGGTAGAGAATCAACTTCTGTAAGTAAGCGAAAATGAAGGAAACAAATAAAATTTCATCTCACATGAAATCATATAACCTGTCTTGCCGTCTTGCTCTGCTTTGCGAATTTCCCAAGATGCCTGAAGAGGATTTCACTGCCTCGTTATTGATTACCTAAAATCGACAAATCACACTGAGATCGTTTCTTTGTAGCCATATATCATGTTTTAGGTTAAACCTGCTATTTTTTTTTCTTTTTTACAAAATAAAACTAATTATACTTTAAGAAGTGTAAATTAGTAAAACTTTTCACTTATATAACATTAGCCTTAAAAATACATATAATAACAATAATTATATTACTTTTCTTCTTCCCCTTGCTTCTAAAATCATTTCTGCTTTTTTTTAATAAAATTTTTTTTTTCATTCGTGAATAAAAATCGTTACTTCTTCCATTTCGACGGTCTGAACTGACACTGATTTTTGAAATGACATGTGTTAGTATTCATCACCATGCCCAGGCTGAAAGTTGCAGAAAGGACAACAAAGACCTCATCAATGGCGACAAGGGCGGTAAGCCAAACTCTAAGAAGCACAGGATGACGCCTTGGTTTTTGTTAGTCCTAGCCGAGTGGTCTTCCCTTTCCCAAACACACAAACAGTTGCCCAAACTCAGCTCTTCAACTCTCAATTATTCCTCTCCCGCGTCCCAGACAAACTCGTCTGAGGAAGCGCTGTGTTAGTTCCACCCATTAGATCGGAAATCTTCACTTGATTATTGGAAGCCGTGGTCCGTAAAAGATAAAAATTGGGGTTTTGAGGTGCCTTCTAGCTTCTTGTGATTCGCTCTTCGTGGCCTGATGTCTCCCCGCTCTGTCCCCGAGGCCAGAGCGACCACATTAATTTGCATTCTGCTCCAGGCATCGCTTTAGTTTCCTTCAACTGGAAGGCCGAGCATGGATCAGAAAGATTAAGTGTTGTGACAGAGATGATACTGTGAGAGAAGGAGGGGAGGAAGGCAGGCACAGAGAGAGAGAGAGAGAGAGAGAGAGAGAGAGAGAGAGAGAGAGAGAGAGAGAGGGAAGGGAGAAAGAGAGTGCGAAAATGGAGAAAGAATAAATTTTGCTATCTTTTATTTTAGCGAAGGAATCATAAGCAAACGTGGAAAGAAGCAGATTTTTTTCTTATCTGCTTTCCCACCGCCTCCCCAATCTATAACTCTCATTCTCTTTCTTTCAGTCCTATTCATCCCTCTCTCACTCTCTTAATTTCAATCTCATTAACCATCTCTGACTTTCTCTCTCTCTCACTCAATCACACTCACCCTTTCCCTCAATTACACTTTCTCTGTATGTCTGTCTTTTTGTCTGTCTGTCTGTCTGTCTCTCTTTCTCTCTCTCTCTCTCTCTCTCTCTCTCTCTCTCTCTCTCTATATATATATATATATATATATATATATATATATATATATATATATATCATCTTCTCTATGAACAGGTTTTCTCTGCTATTATATTTTTTTTAATTACTAACCCGCCTTTCTTTGCCCATCTGTCTCTATTTCTCTCTCAATAATCATTTACTCTTAATTTGTTTTAAACCCCAATTACAAAACTTGACAATCCATATTTTATTACTTTGTCCTATCAATCTGTTTATTCCTCCCTTCCATCCCGTTTTAACGCGAATATCCACAAGTCCTTAAATATAATTTTGTCCCCCTTATTTCATGTCCTGAAGTGTCCCTCCCCTCCACTCCTCTCCTCCCCGACCCTGGCCTCTGCCTTTCTCAGCAGGGATCAATCGTTATGCCATGAGCACACAGGCGACAGAAAGGACGGGAGCAAACGTAACTCGCTGCTGTGATTACAAATGAAGTCCTCAAGCCACTGAGATCAAAATAATCATTCCCAGCAATGCTCTTGTCCCCTCCTCCATCTCTCTCCCACCTCAGCTCAGTCCCATCTTTACACGACCGCAACGCACCCCCCCCCCCCCCCCCTTTTCCCTCCCCCCTCGTTTCACCCTGACATTTTTTTTTCCAAATCTCAAAACATTTTTATACCACTTTCTTTTTTGTTAGGTTTTCTTACTTGCAAATTTTCCTGGCCAGGATTCTTAAAAAAAATATGATTTTTTACTTTTCTTTTTGAACGAGGAATTCAACGTTTGGAGTGAGAATTTAAGGAATATAAAGCTAATTATCGAATTCGATGATTATTTTTGAAATCCTTCATTTCTTACAAGACCGGCATGCAAAGAAATGGTGATTTAGAAACCAAAATTACAATAGCTTTTAAAATGTTATCATAATTATTTTTTGCCGTGAAAAGGCAATAATTAAATCAATCTATCTTGCACTTTCCACATTTTTCTTGGTTAAGCCTTTATTAGAGGCCCCTCCTCTTCATTGTAAGCTATTTTATTGACCTCTGCTACGTCTATATTTCATGTTCTTGCATAAACCAAGGAAAATATGTTTTTTTCAACAAATTTCCCACCATGCCATGGCATGACAACCAAAACGGGGAAACTATTTGATAGCAAATATCCGGTTTGTTATATTTCATTTTAAAAAAAAAGAAAATCATGTAAAGACAACTTTTCTTGTTTGGTAGATACCATTCTTCAAGTAAAGTGATTTCCGACTCCAAGTGGAAAACCTTATTGTTAAATTTTCCAAGACATAAAACATCAAGATCGTTAGAGCTATAATCCTCTGAATAAGTTTAAAAATAAAAAAGTGAACTAAAAAATGCAATACGGCATTCTTTTCTGCTTAAAGCTATAAGTTTTAACCTGTAAATAGGTTATTCTAGCTTCATTGCGTGGAAGATCTAGATTTTTTTTGTCATTTTTAAACTCTTGTGCAAACGTCCTGTAATTACCATTATTATTACGATCTGCAATACTTACCTTAGGCTTTAACATTTTATTTCTGAAAAATGTTTGGACAATTTTTGCTTTGGATTATTACGAGATCCTACACTTCTGATTTATTCTGATCTGCTTGTGTAAAATTATGCGTAAATCGCACCAAATGAAAATCAATTAATTGAATCCGTTAACATTATAATCACATTATTTTCGACTTTCTGACAATGACTTTCTATCTTATCATGTAACCTTAAAACAATATACGAGCAGAAGGAAAATAATTATATGAATTTACACTTTGAAGTATGTGTTGTACAACCTTATCATGTAATCAATTAAAGCACATAGATTTGGGTTTTAAATTTTATGAGAGTTCTGTTTAAAAAAAATTGCAAACACATAGTCTACCCTTCTATCTATTAAATTTGTGCTCGACCCCATAAAAATTTCAGTGACGATTGATAGGAAAACAATTCGAGCTGGTATTTTTGGAACCACACTGCCTTCTATATACCATTCTGGATCTTCTATATATTGACTTGTTGAAAATGAAATATATTAATGACATTTACATTCCGCGTCTATTTATTTTGAAAACAAACATCAAATAGATTTTTCGCCGATCCAATCCTGACAGAGAAAAATTTAGTATAGACCAAGCATGGGTTTTAAGGAAAAAAAGGGTTTCGGTTGAACAAGAGGGTGAAACAATCAATTTGGAGAAACCAACTTGGACTATTTTATAATTTATACTATTATCATAGATCATTCGGATAAACAGTATGTCATATTTGGTAAAATTTGAATTGAAACTTGTGTAATTACTGAAACCAAAGCGATCCAAAGTTTACATGTATATATATATATATATATTTATATTTATATATATATATATATATATATATATATATATATATATATATATATATATATATATATTATATACAATGTAGAAAAATAAATTAATCTTTACGATACACCCCCTCCCAACCCTTCTCTCGCCCCCGAAAATGAAATTGAATAAAAAAAAAGCGCATTCAATGAGCCAAAATATATTAGTTTTTGTATACGGAGTATCATATCTCTTACAAGTCAAAGCAAATCATTAAAAATCGATGGTGTCGTATCAATGTATTATTTTGAAACAAAAAAAAAATAATAATATTTCAGTATTAAACCCGAGGAAGTCAAGCTTACATATTTTGTTGCATTTGGTAGAATTTTTTTCTCAATGATTTGACGTTGCATCCCTCGCTAGCATAGCGAAGCAAACAGAATTATGATTATTCTGTTCCAGAGAATAACACTACAAAACTGAAACAAATTAGCCAACGGTATGTCACAGATCAGTGGAAACAGCTTCTCATGTATAGATCTAAGATTGCACAAATTAAAGACAAACTAACACTAATATGGCTTCTTCTTTGTATATCTTTTCCAAATCTCTCTCTCTCTCTCTCTCTCTCTCTCTCTCTCTCTCTCTCTCTCTCTCTCTCTCTCTCTCTCTCTCTCTCTCTCTCTCTGTCTCTCTCTCTCTCTGCCTCTCTGTCTGTCTGTCTGTCTCTGTCTCTGTCTCTGTCTCTGTCTTTGTCTGTCTGTCTGTCTGTCTGTCTGTCTGTCTGTCTGTCTGTCTGTCTGTCTCTCTCTCTCTCTCTCTCTCTCTCTCTCTCTCTCTCTCTCTCTCTCTCTCTCTCTCTCTCTCTCTTTTCCCTTCCACAACGTACCTTAACTACAGAAAGCTTTTACAGAAGGAGTGTAGATCTAGTTTATGTTCCTAAGGAGTTAACATTCCAAAGCAATTCTATTTTCTTGTATATGGGTTAACTCGATTGTAAAAATTAAGCTTCTTTCAATACGATGCTTTGTGACAGCAAAATAAGAAAAATGGATAAAGCGCTATCAAACTTGGTTTTTTTTTAATTCCAGAAATTCAACAGCATTAAAATGCCAAGATATCTCAAACTTAGTAAAACAAATATTTAAACCTTTGGCTCACAACAATTGTATTAACCATTATATAAAGTTAACGTATTTTACCCGCCGTTCTTAAAGACTATTAGAGAGGACTGATATAATTCATTCAGGATAAACTTGCAGTTGAAAACAACGAAGCAAATAAACTGTTTAGAATCAGATTCTGTTAGCGAAGTGGCCTAGTAGTAAGATCTCCTTGTTCACTCTGCTATATATTCGAATCAACTCATTTCACTAAAAAATCAAACAAGCAACCAAAACTCGCTATAGCATGGACATGTTCTTACGTGATATGCCTTGAAGTATTGAAAACAAAAGTTAAACATAAACATGGAAAGTCTCTTTTGTGTGGATCGATATGCAGTTATCTTTCTCATAAAAAATTCCATTGATCGCTTTATAGAAAATGTTAATCTAAAAGAATTCAAATACATAAATCTAGCACGTCTAAGTTAGCAAACATGTGATAAACCAAGCAAAATGAACAACACATAAATTCTCAATTCGTGTGTCTTTGACTTGGATTTGACTTTCTTCATGAAATCAGGAATTGAGAGAAGTGAAAAATCGAATTTTGCTTTACTTACACCATTGACAATACAGGCTTTTTGCGATACAGATGTATGTTTTTACGAAATAAAAAAGAAGAATTAAGATTTAACTCTCTCTAATATGGGATTAGTCTTTTCTTTACCTTTTCAATTTTTTTAAAACCAGTCTGGTTCATACGTTAATGGTTTTGTAAGAGGGAACCTTTTTTTCTCCTTTTTTTTCTTTCTTTTTTTTTTTTTTTTTTTTTTTTGGGGGGGGGGGGGGGGGGGGGGGGGGTAGTGTTTGGACGTCTTTTAAGTGAAAAAACACATTTTAGCCTAGAAAAGATTTCCCACGATAGACACATCTCACAAAAATAATCCAAAAGGTAGACATCACTCGTCACCTCCGAGCCAAACATTTAGCAGGTTTCCTAGTCCTAAGAAGAAAAAAACCCAATGATCTGGCGATAACAATAGCTTTGTACAAAAAAAAAGGAAAAGAAGAGAGTCTCTTTGACCATTATTATTACTGTCAAAATGTTTGTACTGGGTAAATATATGCCAGTCTTCACAATACAATTGGGTCTTTCTTCTCATATCAGTCACCAGATGCGACTTCGGCCATCGCGAGTACCTGCCTCTAATATTAACAATGTTACTGGCGTCATCCCAAAAAGGAAAACTCAAGAAAATTTCACTCTTGATGGGTGTGAGATACCTCAAGAACAGTAAGTTACAACTTACTGTGTAACTTGATATGAAATGAAGTATTTGCTTCTGTAGTTTTGGCTAAAGTTGTTTCGACCCGCCATGACATAAGATTTTATTTCAATGCCACTGTGTTTCTTTTATTCATTAAAAAATGTATTGGACAGAAAAAAAATTTAAAGAAAGTTTATTTTCCATGTCAAGTTGTTACAGTCACCATTTATTTCTATCCTTCTAGATATCTTGATTGGAACATCATACATAATTTACTTACTCTATGTTGTCGGAAAAGAAATAAAGTCTGCAGGTACGTTACTTTTATTCAAAATTTATCTTTGAGAAGATCAATTTTTTTTATTTATTAAGTACCAATCGCTGTGATTAGTATTACTTCAATCGCCTACATAACAACTCGCTCCTATTGAATGGCTTCAGTTGTCATTTGGGCAACCAGAAAAGATAGTAACTTTAGTGCGGCCTTGGGTATTCTAGATTTCTGAGTATGAAGGCTGTGATTCTGACTTGATAATAGTTCCCAATCATATACCAGAAGCAAAAACTATCAACCCTTTCTGACAGGTAACTGAATATTCGCGTTTCTCGTAGTTTTACCGGGAAGGGATTATTTGCAAAATATCATTGTGAAACGTGTGAGACTGATCTGGACTATGTAAGAATTATTTTTGTTGTTACACTTAAGGAGTGGGTTTTTGAAAGGCTTTCGTTTAAATTTTATTCTACCTATGCTTATTTATCTTTCTTTGTTTGTTTACTTCAAAAACAGAAATCAGACGTAATAGGAACTACTTTCTGATGGAAAAAACAAAGACGAAAACGGCCGACACTAGAATAAAGTAAGCACCAACGCTTCTCTCTACTCTTCCATGCTTTATTGTATTATTATTATTATTATTATTATTATTATTATTATTATTATTATTATTATTATTATTATTATTATTATTATTATTATTATTATTGTTATCATCATCATCATCATCATTATCATTATTATTTTTTTTTTCAGGTCGCAAAGCTTGAAAGAGATCTGCGTCATCTCACACGTGATGGGAACAAGAACCAAGAATCAGAGAAAAATCTGGCTTAGACAGAGAGTGCGATTAAGGTTCTAATATTCTAATTCTAATAATTATATTCTGTAGAGAAAAAAATTAAACGAGAACGCCATTTTACAGTTTGTTCATATACTGTTAAATTGTAAAATGTGTAGGGCAGTGAGAAATAATACTTTTTTTGTTCTTCGTATTTTTTTAAACATTAAATAACTGGTGGAAACAAAAAAGCAACTCAACATCCTATTTCATAACATCAATCGATAAAAATGATCATTATCTTTTAGATAGATTGTTATGCTTCTACCTTTGTTCAGTTTTATTGTTTTGTTTTGTTTTGCTAATCCTGTAATGTTTTGAATTGCGTTAGTTTGCAAGCGTCACCGCTCTAATCGAGATTAGAGACCCAATTTTAGACGGGCTTGAACCTCGCCTGGAGGGCTCCGTGATGTGGATCTGCTTTGGACAGTCTAGCCCGGACTCCTGCTCGCGCAAGCCGAGGCCCGGCTCCCCTGACCCTCTAGACAATGTCCAAAGACGATAATGAGGTTTCTATCAAACCTTCCTGGATCAGCCATGCATATGATCTCCTTATTACAAATCGAATTCAATTCCTTAAAAATCGCCAGACTTTTGCTTCGAGCCACAAGAGTCCAGCGAGAGAGGCTGTGTCATGAGGAAGAAGTCTTGTCTAGTCTGTGGAGAATTGGGCAGAGTTTGAGAAAGCGCCATAGGCTAGAGAGGGCTGGAGACCAAGCTCAGGCCACTTTCTAGCATTAGAACTAATCATTCAATTTTATTAGCTCTCGCAACACGGCCGAGTGTCGCGGTAGAGTCGTGGCTCTGAATACCACACAGAGCTGAGTGCTCACAGTCGAAGGGGCTGACGGAATGGAACAACTAAGACAATTACTTTAGTCGCTTCTAATTAGTTTTAAGACTCCAAAGTTTTCCGGAAATTCATATACGGGAGCAAATATGTTCTTTTCGGCAGAAAAAGACCAAGGGGGATGAGACATAGCTATGAAAATCTTGATCGAAATAATAAGTTTCACGTGCGATAGACAATGCAATAGATATTGATCAGATCTGGACCTAGATCGTTACAAATAGCCCGACAGACAAATGGCCAAACAGAAAACATGTTTTAAGCGGTGCAAGATGTCCCCCTCTTGTCCTGTTTTTCTTTGTTTTGTTTTCACCACACTTTGTGAGATATTTTTTATTGAATAAAAGTGTTTAGAACACCTGATGATTGATAACATCAATTTGTAGCTCGATAATTGTATGTGTGACTCATTGTTAACATTCGATAAATTTGTTCACAAAATCTATAGCAGCTGTAAATTTGATTCGTTTAGTACGTACTCTCTCTCTCTTTCTTTCTCTGGACCCATCTCTCTCCTCTCTCTCTCTCTCTCTCTCTCTCTCTCTCTCTCTCTCTCTCTCTCTCTCTTTCTTTGTACTTATCTCCCTCCTCTCTCTGTGAACTCCTCTTTCCTCTCTCTATCTCTCCATCACTCTCTATCTCTCTGCTTGCTCATCGTTCTTCTCTCTCTCCTCTCTCTGTACACTCATCTTCCCCCCCCCCCCCCTCTCTCTCTCTCTCTCTCTCTGCCTGTCTGTCTCCACAGCATCTCCCTCTCCCTCTGTACCAGATTTTTGTCTGGGCCGGTGTCTCCCTTGCCCTGAGCAAGCAGTATATTTGAAGGCATAAAGCCGGGTCTGCTGCAGATGACATAACTCGACCAGCCATTTCCGGCGACGCCCCAGACTAACAGTACCCCCCCCCCCCCCTCCCCCCTCTCCGGCCTGGGGACGGGCACAGAGAGAGAGAGAGAGAGAGAGAGAGAGAGAGAGAGAGAGAGAGAGAGAGAGAGAGAGAGAGAGAGAGAGAGAGAGAGAGAGAGAGAGAGAGAGAGAGAGGGGTCACAGATGCGGGTTGACCTCGCGAGAGACGCGCCCACCAGGAGTGAAATTGATCTCTTTGATGGGGACAGAACTGGCCTGATGGGATGGGGTATGGGATGGGAAATGGGGATGCACTGGCGGGGGAAAGCAAAAAGAGAAGTTAAAAACAATAAGAGATACCGGGAGAAAAGGGATGGAGTACTTAAAGAGAAAAGAGGTAGATGTATTGGGGAGGGGAGGAATTTTAAAAGAGAAAAAGGGAAAGGATATTCATGAGTCGAAGGGAAGGGGATGAGAGGAGGGTGCGGGGGGTAATCGACGATAAGGAGAGTTAATTTTTAGCGTGGATTGCTTTTTCATAACACGAGGAAAAAAAAAAGGGGAGGGAGGGGGGGGGAGACAATGTAGATTATAGAAAAAAGTAGGCAGAGAGAGAGAAAGAGAGAGAGAGAGAGAGAGAGAGAGAGAGAGAGAGAAAGAAAGAAAGAGAAGACAAAAGGGGTGGGGGATGAGTACACACAGAGATGAGAGAGATGGGTAAGTTGTGCACCAGTGACAACGAATCTAGTGCTTATTTCATTTTGTCAGGGATAAAACGGGAGTGGGAGAGAAAAAAAGTTAAACACCACGAATAGATCTACACAATCGAAGACTGGCGAATACGAAAGAACAGTGAAAAGACAGGAAAAGATGGGACAAATAGAGAATCGTCAAGTTTGAAAGACAGAAGCGATTAGATTGTGCCGCGGCCAGCGGAGGAAGACAGAGCCAATATGTCACAGCTCGCTTACAGCTCAATGTTCAATTACAATACATCGCAGCTTATGGCACTGGGAGTGACAGGGAGTGCCAGCGCAACCAGGCAACACTCCATCATCATAACACTGTCCGGTCGCTGGGACACTGGCATCCCATCAGCTCCGCCCAGCAGGAGAGAGAGGGAGGGAGGGAGGGAAAATGGGAGAGAGAGAGATAGAGAGGAATAGAGCGAGGGAAAGTGGGAGAGAGATAGAGAGGGAGGGAAAATGGGAAAGAGAGAGGGAGGCAAAGGAGAAGGAGAGGAGGAAAGAAAGTCAGGAAGGCGGTTGGAGTGAGCACACATATCTTGTGTGAATATTAACGCTGTTTTGATGATATAGATGATGAAGAAAGCGAAAATAAATATTTTGAATGCGATGTCTTTATTACGATGATTATGGTTGCTGAGATGCGAGGCTTCCGCTGGGATGACAGTATTCTTTTCCTAAGTATGGAAAAAGTTTAAAGATGCCGATGTCAGTTCCACTGAAAAAGACAATGACTTGATGACGTTGGCGTCAGTGAAAATCCTTTCGCTTACAAAAATGGCAATAACCATACTGGCGATGATCATATTCAGTTTGAGATGATGAAGATGGTAATGATAACCAAGAAAGTGTGAAAGTTATTTTTGTTGATGGGGTGGTTATAATTGATGATTATAACAATGTTAGTAAAAATAGTCACGAATAGATGGGAGAAAAGAGAAATATATCAATAAAGATGATTATCACAATCATGATGGGTTCTGGGTACAATGTCGGATTTTGTAATTGTGCATGTGATTCCTTAAATACTCAGGATTATATTGATACTGCCAAAACGCTTTCCATATCAGTGTAAAAGATTTGGCAAAACGTATTTCCTGTCAGTGTAAAAGATTTGCCAAAATGTATTTGTTATCGATGAAGAAATTTAGCTTCGATAGTTTATAGAAAGGTTATCAACCTCGTTTGAAATTAATGCAAGTTATGCCGGTCTTAAAAACTTCACGGCCAAAAAACTTGCAGTACGAAGTTTGCCGAACTCCCTCTAGGAAACTCTGCTCTCGATTCTGGTCTGAAGTCAATGGAGTTCAGCCTCTAGTATAATTTCGAAGCGAATTTTTATCGTGATATGATCAAACTTTTCGTTATCATCTCGTTGTGCTTCAGGTAACATTAATTTCTGTGAATGTTAATCTATTATGAACGTGACAGCTATCATATTTGCTTCGTTCCGTTTATCTGCACGGCTAGATGCTTGTGTCAATCAGTTCTATTCTCCTTACTTTTATGTTCTCAGATAAAAAAAAAAAAAATATCCATTATCATTCTGAGCTTTTCCCAAACCGCTATGTGTCATGTGTCTAACATAAAATTAATCTGAAAGGATTAAAAAAGTAATAATAAAATGTAGTTTAACCCAACGCTCAATCTATGAAATATGTGTGTGTGTGTGTGTTAGTGAGGCTATCGACTGAGCCACCATGCTGTTTGAAACATCCGATGACACAACCGCGATCTAAATCCATACGCTCCATCGTCTTCTTGTCCAATATCAATTGTATATTATTGGAGAGGTATGAATTGACTTGGAGTGACGAAGCGCAATCCATCAACAAGAAAGAACACGAGATAAACGGAACGGATGACAGAAGAGCTTAGATTTTTCGGAGATTAGAATGACACTAGCAATTATGGCGCCCTGCGAGCGGTTGAAGAGACCGCGGCAATCTGTGAAGGACAAAATGGCCCTCCCAGAATCCATCTTAATTGCGGTATCCGGTGTCTGTCTTGCGGAAGCTATCAACTCGGCACACATCCCATTCACAGTTCCATCATTTTCACAGTCGCCGCTGGACGACCGGTTGCATGCTCCAGGTCCGTTAGCCAAAACCAAGCAATCAAACTGGAACACGATGCTTTTATTGCTTTTTTTCTTTGGTTGTTGGACGTTATAATTTATTCTCCTCTATTATGTTTCAACAAGCCCATAAAGCAACAGTTCCAATTAGACGATGGCGATAAAGAAATTTAAGAATGATACTAAATGTAATTTTTATCTAAACGTGATAAATATTGATTGTGAGAAAGAGGTAAAACAAAAACTCACGTGGATACTTCGTGAACAAACTTCTAACAAAAATCTTTCTTTAGCATGTTTTTAGCTGAATTGAAATGTATACATTATCGACAGCATCAATAAATGAGCATAACAGCATAAAATTAGCTTCACATTTACAATTATAATTAGGAACAGTCGAACCGGAAAACGGATCTTAAAAAGCATGTCTAGAATTGGTCTTTCCCTCCTTTTGACATAGGCAGATAAAAAAGAAAACAAGGACTTTAATTTTTTTTCCTTTCTTTTCTTTTTCTTTTTTTTTTTTTTTTTTTGGTCACTTGCTGGGTGTAAATTTCAAAATAATGAGGAATCCTCTTCGCTACCTTTAAAACGATATCGGCGAGGATATATTTATCGCTTTCCTTCTAACGTCCATATAATAGCGAAGTCAAGACAATAATTTTGATCATATAATAGCGAAGTCAAGACAATAATTTTGATATTGGTGAAACTGATGATAACAAAAACGTTCATGCAGATTATATAACAAGATCAGGAGATCTGAAACAATGAAGGTGATAGAGATATTGATGACAATGGTAACGATGATGTAGCGATGATAATTATATTTATTATAATAGTAATGCTATTCATATTAACAGCAGCAGCAGTAGCAGCAACAGCAGCAGCAGCAGCAGTAGTAGTAGCAGTAGTAGTAGTAGTAGTAGTAGTAGTAGTAGTAGTAGTAGTAGTAGTAGTAGTAGTAGTAGTAGTAGTAGTAGTAGTAATTATTATAACAGTGGTTGTAGCAGTAGTGTTTATAGTAATGATAATACAATGATGATGATGAGGACTATGATGGCGATGATGATGATGATGATGATAATAACAATAATAATGTTTATAATAATAATAATAATAATAATAATAATAATAATAATAATAATAATAATAATAATAATAATAATAATAATAATAAGAATAAGAATAATGATGATGATGATGATGATGATGATGATGATGATGATGATGATGATGATGATGATGATGATGATGATGATGATGATGATGATGATGATGATAATAATAATAATAATAATAATAATAATAATAATAATAATAATAATAATAATAATAATAATAATAATAATAATAATGAATAAAAATAATACCAACTATAAAAATATTAATAACCATAATCAATTATAGATAAAACAATATATTATTAAAGGGACATTGAAAATAAAATTTTGTTTTCATTTCCATTTTGTGAGGTGAAAAGCTTTAAAGAGAGTTCTAACGGTTCTATATCAGACAATTATAAAATTGTCTTTTTTTTCTTTTTCATTCGGTTAACTAAAAATTGGACCAATTTAACAATTCCTTATGAGCAAAGCTCCATCTTTCACCCAGAAACATGACACTACTGGCAGCGTCAGGATCATCCTCTCAATCACTGAAACCCTCACAATCATGTTAGACAATCTGACTTGCGCCTAATGAATGTCAACCCTAAGTAGGATATCACCGGCACGAGACTTAACTGAACCGCGTCATACACTGATCAGATAGCTGCTGCTCCAGACTCCCTGGCACCGAGGGTGGCGAGCCGACCTGGCACGAGCAGGCAGAGCAACACTGGTCACACCGGCATGCCGTGCACAGTGATAGATTGCTCGCCTTCATCACATTGTCTGTTGCTGCCATTATATTGACTTTACAGGACGTTTGTTAGCGTCAAGTGGCTCTGTCTGGAACTGGTTAAAAATTAGAGTTACACAATACCTTATTGTAGATGGCGAGCGCCTAAATTTGCAATTACTTAATGTTATGGTGTAAAATGAAGAGCACTGCACTTGACGCTGACAGAAAATATGAAACTCACGGTGGATTACAAACTGTTATGGAAAGTCATACTTACACGTCGAGGAGATTTAAAGGCTTCCTGTCAGTTTGATCATTTTGGTTTATCTTTGCAGAATTGAAGAGTCAAAAGCCTCAAATAAAAACGAAACAATTTCACGAACGATATCGAGGTCAACATTCTTTTAGTATTATCCTCATGACTGTTGCTTGCTAGGGATCTAAACTCAAAGAGCTTCATATGTTAGCAGTCGAGTCTAAGTTACTAGAATATTGAATGTAGCTTCATAAGTTAGCAGTCGAGCTTTACTTCTCAGACTGTTGAATGTCGCTTTATATGTTGGCAGTGGAGTCTAAGTTCTCTGAATATTGAATGTAGCTTCAGAAGTTAGCAGTCGAGCTTTACTTCTCAGACTGTTGAATGTAGCTTTATATGTTGGCAGTGGAGTCTAAGTTACGACCATGTTGAATGTCGCTAGTTAGCAGTGAGTCTTGAGCCACCACAATGATCAAAATCTTCTGAGTTTGGTGCGCTAACCAATTATAGTTAGGTCTTAAGTCGCCGCGCCATGAGCTCGACTTAGTTCAGACTTGTTGCAGTCAATGGAGAGAGAAAGTAGTAATTGAAAAACCGTATCAATATAGAAAGATGTAATACATGATAAAGGCCTGAGTCCATAACAATGAACTGGAGAGGTGACGACACAAATCTTCAAAGATAATGAAATTCAAGCTGAACCACAATGGTTAAATTATGAGAAGTTAGTTTTCAAATATGAATTGTGTAATCTCTCAACAAGGGCATCTATAAGTTTGGGATACGACTTTCAGAATTATAAAAAGACAAGGATATAAAAAAATATGGCCAAACTGTTGAAAATGGATTAAGCTTGTACGAAAATGGATAAAGCTCGTATATGTATATATATATATATATATATATATATATATATATATATATATATTAGTATAGTCTTCTGACGCGATATATTTGATTGACAGTATTGTAAGGGAGATAACAACTGCGAACGTGGAAAACACGTCTCATTTTACTCACACGAAAATACCTACACGTGTAACGCCATCTTGACAAATACTCCATCTGAAACAAAAACTTTTATCACACACTTTTCATTTCTAATATACATTTCGAATCTCCTTTATTGTTCATACCAGTTTAACAACGATTGAAAACATTCAAGCTTAATTGAGCCGCATACAACGAAACGTAGTGTAAATCTGTTTCATTATAGTTCGAAATTATTGAATACCACCAAAGTCTCTTTGTGAGAAAAGTGGCCGACATTGAAAACTTAAATACTACTTGACTTTTTACTCCCATTTTAAGTAAGTTAGGACTATCAGTTTTTTGTTTATCCTTTGCTAAGACACAACTTCTTTAAATATATTGTGTGGTGATTGTTTTACTTTTCGATATTTTTTTGACTTTTTGCACAAGAGTAAAATAGTGTAACTTGTTTATATGGCCTAGATCTATGCATGTTGTATGATCATTTTTCTGGTAGTGGTAGGATATGTGACTCAGTGTTGACAGAGTGCCCAAAGATCGTTTTATGCCTCATATCATCCTTGAGAGTGGTACTGAAAGCTCAATTTCAATGATTAACCTCTAAATTAGTTTTGCAAATGATATAATTTGCCGTTCTTGAAAAGAAAATGGAGAAAAAAAGCACTCTTAACAACATACATTATTGCTTTATGGTTTGTTTGTTTGTTTGTTTTTTCATGAAAGCTCTGCTCTGTCCGATACTAATTCTATAGAGTGTATGTAGTTCAATAATATATGGACAGCCTCGCACCAAGTGAATTACAATATCATTTTATGTGCGAAAAGAAAGAGAGAGAGAGAGAGAGAGAGAGAGAGAGAGAGAGAGAGAGAGAGAGAGAGAGAGAGAGAGAGAGAGAGAGAGAGAGAGAAATTGAGCCCGAATATATTTCATCAATACAAAATAAAAAAGAAAAAAAGAATAGAGAGCTAGATGTGGAAAATAGCAGGAAAAGTTCTGGTAAGGAGGTGGAGGAGGAGGCTCAAGTCATGAGAAGCCCGACCACAGAGAGAGGGTGTCACTCAGTCCACTGGACACCACTGGACACCACCATCAGGGAAGGCTTTTAATCTGAGGGTCATGTCTGCCGCTAGCCAATTAAACGGCTTCTCTCCTAGCTTGTCCTTGGCCAGCCGTGGCCACTCAGCTACAAGTCTTGTCCAGTGCTCTCAATCTGATGGGGGCACTCAGGGTGGAGATGGATGGCCGGGAGGGGAGGACGGTCCAGAGAGAAACAGAGAGAGAAACAGAGAGAGAGAGAGAGACAGAGAGAGAGAGAGACAGAGACAGAGAGACAGAGAGAGCGAGAGACAGAGAGAGAGAGAGACAGAGACAGACAGAGAGAGAGAGAGAGAGAGAGAGAGAGAGAGAGAGAGAGAGAGAGAGAGAGAGAGAGACGAATAGTAGGGGAGGTGAGTTAGCAACAGGATATAACAGTTTAAAAATTGCGAACGAAAGTTGAATGCGACAGTATATTGTAAAAGAACAAAATGTCGAAGTTTAAAGAAAAAAAATAAATTTACAATTTTGACTATAGAGGAACCCTAGTACATTTTATGTATGATTACAAAATACATTGAGAGAAGCCGTATTTGAATGATTCATTTGTTATTCGTTCATTTTGCAGGCTACTTTGGTGAAAAAAAGTAAAGGCAAACTGTTGAAATTTTAGACCAACTGATCATAAAAGGAACGCAGTTTTCAATGTTTCATTTATGCGCGTGTCATTTAACCCGCCAATCACAAACAGTTTTCAACGCTCTGAGATATTCTGATTTTATACAAAGTATATGGAAGACTTATAAAATGTCAAGTAAAATATCAGAATCGCAGGTTTGGTTGAAGCACGGTATCACCATCATCATTTGTTTAAAAACAATATTCTATTTAAAAAAATGATAGATAAATCTTAAGTCTTAATGTGATGCGGGGACGACCGAGGAAAAGGGAAAACAGAGGAGCTCTCCAGTCGAAGAGCAACAGAAAAAGATGGAGGCAGGGATTTCAATTGGCGCATCGAATAGATTGGCTGGTCTTCGAAAGTTGGGCATGAACTGAGAGAGAAAAGGGGGATTGGGGAGGGGTGGGGGGAGGAGGCTACAGGCTGGCCAAAGGGAAAGAATAGCAAGAGAGAAGTGCTTTCTTGGCAATGGCAAGTGGGAAATTCTCGAGGGGATCCGAGCCCAGGGGAATCAGGTTAGTGAGCAAATTGAAAATCAGATCAGTCTCCGGGTGACAACAAAGCGTCGAGGAGAGCTTAGGGCCCGGCCTTTGCCAGTCGCGTCCTAATCAGGTGGCCGGCTCGCCCTACAAAAGTCACTCATCACCCGGGCCTGATTCCATCAGGGACAATGCGATTTACGAGAGCCAGGGCCCGGCGGGCCAGCCCTAATCAGTTTGGCCGTTAATCCCGCTGGCGGGGCCGCTGACCGGCTGGGAGATTAGAAAGCGACAGTTAACCCTACGCTTGCAAATACACATTACACGGGCCCTAACTCAGTTAACGCACAGCCTCAATGTGCCGCAGCCCGGGTAGACGAGAGGTAGAGGACCGATCAGGAGAAATAGATCGGGGAAGCCGCAGCTTCTGAATGGATTCCAAATCTTACAATGGGTGGATGGCAAAGTTAAGAATCCACCGAACTGCAGCACAGAAAATAAAATTTCAATGAATATGGTGGAATGGGAGGGCCAAGGGGAGAGAGAGAGAGAGAGAGAGAGAGAGAGAGAGAGAGAGAGAGAGAGAGAGAGAGAGAGAGAGAGAGAGAGAGAGAGAAAGCAGGAGAAATATAAGAGAATATCTTTATCTTGATGTTGTTTAACGATGTGGTGGAAGCGGATGATGGCCAGCCCTGAGGAGAGGGGAGAAGTGAGCGGCGGGATGTGTGCTTTAGAAAGCCCTAGAGCTAGCCAGGGAGGGAGCGAGAGGAGGTGTTGGCTCAGATTGAGAGGATCTCTGGCAATAGAAGAGAAGCCACTGCAACGCCCAATCTTGCGTTTGAGGTCTGATAGAATTAGGAAGATCTTCCCGCGAGCCAGTAAATCAAATGAATTTGCCATTTGAGACTGATCCATTCTAATTCCGGTCATAATTTGATCTAAGCTCGTCCGTCGATGGTGACAGTGTCAAAAACAGAGCGAGAGAGAGAGAGAGAGAGAGAGAGAGAGAGAGAGAGAGAGAGAGAGAGAGAGAGAGAGAGAGAGAGAGAGAGAGAGAGAAATGATGCTGTTGCTCAATACTGAAAGGCCAGATGTCAACAGAGGAGACAGAGAACCGACATAGAGAGAGCGCAGTGTCGTCGCATCAATAGATACCTCTGAACATAAGGCTCGGGTTTGAACAAGTTTTGGAGCGGACAAGTTACGCCCGAATCCTCGAAATCATTTTGTTCTCTTGTATTGCGGAATTCCTTCAAAGAAAAGCTTTGAAATAGATAAACAAAAAACAAAAACAAAAAAACATAAAGAGATTATTTGCCAATATATTTTAGTCGCTACGATTTTTGGGCGAAGTGAGTGTATTTATTACACAACCATGAATTTTCAAATTTTTCTCGACATCATAAATACAGAAAAATTTCTTTTGTAAAGGATAGAAAGACAACAATAAATTCTGTGGAGCCCCACCATGATCACCACCAATTAAAAAAAACGATTAAAAAAAAGGCAATGAAGAAAAATAAATGTATAAATTGTAAGATAAAAAAATGGAGAGAGAGAGAGAGAGAGAGAGAGAGAGAGAGAGAGAGAGAGAGAGAGAGAGAGACGGACAGACATACAACAGACAGGGGACTGTGAACGAGGGAAAATTACTAGTATGATCATTCTAGGACTCTTAAACTTAGTTCTATATAAAAGAGAACTTTTTTATGATTTTTTCCCCTTCTGAAATTGAATAAGAATAGAGATAGTATAATATGAACTTTAATACATTTTTCCGTCGCTGCATAATATTGGTATCAGTAATCTTTTTATGCAAGCTTTATCTCCTGACTTGTGCGTAACCAGAAAAGAAAGTAACTTGTTGGGCACATCAATGCAAATTAGAGCAGCGCGTGCAGAGAGAGAAATACCAGATCTGATGTGTAAGCCTCTCTGAGTCTATCTGGGGCATGCCTCTTGGCAACTCAACAGTGAACTATGTGAAGTAGTAGGGGAACACGTTTCTAAGGTCTGATTCGTTGATCACTTACTTGTTATGACTTTCAATCTAGTTTGTTATTCGTCTTGTATAGTAGACACAACCAAGGTTAAAAAAAAGCAAAAAACTGTAACTTCGCATTGACGAATGAAACAGAAAACTAACATAAAAAAATCTTTGTGTGTTAGGGTCCTTTATCACTCTTTCTATTCTCTCTAGTCTTCTTTCGCTCTCATTCTTTATCACTCATTTTTCTTTTATTCTTTCTCTCTTACCGTCATCTTTCCCCCTTTTTTTTAATAGCCTTTCCATTTCTTTCTCTTTCTTTCTGTTTCTGTCTTTATTTTCTTGTTTCAAGTCAACTTTTGTATGAGAATTTTTTTTTTCATTCGCTTTGTCTTCCTCTCTTCATCTTACCGAAAATATTAATGTTGTGACGGTAATATATAAGGCATTGTGCATGCCCATCTTAATCGTTTTACTTTATATTAAAAAAAATTTCTTGACTTCAGTATAAAGAGCCAAATCTGTCTTGTTAATATATTTGAGGCGAGTTACTTTCGGTAACATCAATCTGATGAAGTCACTCCTCGAGAGCTTACAACAGATTGAGGACTCGACATTATTCTCCAATAAATTCCTTAATGTAATTACTTCTGCTAGATTACTTTTGCCTCTAATAAAAAGATAATAAATGAAAGTCCAGGCTTATGAAGAGCTCAAGGTGTCCTGAACAGCTAACATCAGTGACTACCAAGAAGCTTGCTACCTTTTCCCCCTCCCTCTCCAATATTACGCCTCTCCTATCAAATCGCGCACGCCGAGAAGGGATGCAATCTTTCGCCTCGAGTGAACTAGAAAATTGGACGGGAAAAGTTGATACGATTAGTTCGGCTAGAGGACAAGCGGCATCATAGCCATGATATGGCGATGTTCCTGGTGCGGCATCTGGACCTGGGTGAGGAGCGTCCACACAGAACTTTCCTCGGTAAAGCCAGGCTAGATCTCGCAGGTTTAAGTGACAGTGCTATCGACTGGGCTTTAGGTCAAACAGAAAAAGATGGAAGCAATCAATCGTGACGATGTAATCAGGCAGCAGGCCAGGCCGATATCATTCTAGCGGGAGTGGTAATTATCCCCCAAGCAGTTCCTGGCAGTAGACCAGCGGCTGGGGAAAGGTGCGACACCCGCATCTAATGCTATTAAAGTCAAGCAGTAATAAGATGTGATGCTCGAGTGGAGTTGTCCTGGTCCTCACATGGCACATACTCGTCCCTAGGACCAGGGAGCAGGGAGACAGTCATGGTCTGGGCCCGTCTCAGGTCAGGCAAGACTCTCTGATGACTCGAGATCGTGTCCTGGTGGAATATCAGGCGTAAAAGTGATAAAACTGAAACTGATGTTATCTACTTGATGCTCGACAAGTCTTGTATTTCTGCCTTAGAAGTTATAACCATAAAGCACAAATGACATGATCAACACGATTTGAATATTGGAAAAAGGTTTTGGGTTTAAGAGGATCGAGTATCAGACAAGAAATATTTTCTTTAAGAAAATCAACTAAATATAAAAAAGTCCTTTAAAGCGGCCCGTATAAATAAAAAACGGACAAAAGTAAAAAAAAAAAAAAATTGCTGTGTCCATATAGACATCTCACAATGCATAAAAAGACAAATGAAAATTTATCATAAAATAATTAAATCAATATTTTTTTAAAAGAAAAGAAATGAAACCTAGCGATGTGACTTAGTTCGTGGTATTTTGATTATCTACAACAAATTGATTAGCAGTTTTATGAAAAAAAAAAAAAACCTTTCTGCGGCCGAGGCTTATACACAAATTAATCCTTAACTGACGACTGTAGCAGTTTATAGTTGACATCTCGTACAAGTTATCACTCTCATTGATCAGTACCAAACGACCTAGACCTAGAGACACATCGATTATGTCATGGTGTGTATTACAGTGGAGCTCTTCTCTTACCTCCAAATACTATTCACAGATTTAGAAAAAGAAAATGTGCTATAAGTGGTTATTTTTATCATTTATTTAGTGCTTTCTCGTAATGAAAATCAACTTAAACATCAATTTTGCAAAGTAAATAACTACCTCCTTATCCATCATTGAAATAATCATACTTTCGGCAACAATTAGTAACTCATCAAAACGTGAAGCAAACAAGGAACATGTGTGTAAGAAGCAACTGTTTGAAAATAAGTTTGTTAAATAAAAAGGATACATTTTATTTCATTGTCCTCCAAAGAACAGTGTTGTTGAAATTTGAGGCCTGCGATTTTGTAGAAATAAATTTATGATCATGATTATCAGCCCTGTAGGTTCGTCTCTGTCAGAAGAAGTTTAGATTACAAGTTGTTACATTGACGAAAATGTAAAGTGCAAAGTGGATCTGCTAAGATATCCGTTTCTTACCATTCACCATGCATGCCTAGTTACACAGATTCGGAGGGGCTGTGGGTTTGATAAGACAGCCTTGGAAGGAATATCATGTGTTTAAAAAGCAATGTGTACATAAAGTCAGTGAAATACAGATTTATAAGCTTTGAAGATGACATGAAACCGGTCAAATATGAGACCAACACTAAAATTACCTTAGAACGTCCAGGAACTATAATATATTCCGCCGCGCAGAGTCCTGAAGTCCCAAGTTCTCACCAAAGATGATCTAAACTCCTATCAGAGTAATGTGTTGTGCCTGGCTTGCGAATCAAAACTGGAAGAATGATATCTTTCTATATAAAGTCCGCCCGCATGGCTCATCGACCTCCTGGGTTGTGGAGAACTATTTACAGAGCTAAAGCTGAACAATTTTCGTAACAGTTCAATTTATGAATCTAATTCTTAAACATAGTAAATACTTGCCCCCCCCCCAAAAAAAAAAAAAAAATTCAAAAATAAGCTGTTTGTCCTTTTCAGCGCTGAATTATGTTTGAAAAAAAAAACAGTGACAGTAAAAGAATGGGATGGACAAGGGTTATTTACATAATAACTTCAGGGCTTATTAATCAATCTAAAATGGAAGCCAAAAACTTTTTCGATATCTTTATGTCAGCTTTTTCATTTATTATTATAGAAGTTTATCCACATATTTAAAAGCAGAATAGTGCAACACGATAAGTAAACATCGCCTTTGAATATAAAACTAGTCTGTCTTTGGACAGCCTGCACTCTCTTACACTGTAACTCTCACAGTTTCAGGGATTGTGGGGAGGGAGACGTCCGTATCATTATTAAACGACCCTGTTGACTATAATTGATGGAAACTGGCGCTTTTACTTCCTCATATTATTCTAAGCATTAATTCAACTAAGAACAGAATCTGATGCTCTCACCTAAAGATAAATCATTTTTGATATTTCATTTCAACAGAAGAAACTTCTTTCAACCAATTATCTTCAGCTCATCTACCGACATAAAATTTTGATCGCTTCAGAATTCAATAGTGTGTGAAAATAATATTTATTGTGAATAGTAATGTAACTGAGCGCATTTCTTTTTGTTTCTAATTATCAAGAATTTTCAATCCGCCAAAAAAATAAAAATTCCTTTCCGAGCAAGATTTGAAACCGTCTGTCTCTCTGTCTCATGAAAAGCACGCCTGAGCGTGCAGGACCAGCACTCACCCTATAAGCTTTCACCTGAAGAGCTCCAAGTCAGTCATGCGTTGTTTGGCTAAGCTCTCTTCACACGTCTTAGTTCTGGCATCAAAATGCGCCTCCATCTAACCACCGGGAGATGCCAGTTCTGACACAACAAGAGAAATCAGCATTGCAAAATTAATAATTCCGGCTTCAGCACGGGATTTTCCAGGCAGCCGTATGGTCGCGATGAGGTCGTGATTATGCCAACCCTCGTCCTTCTTAGTCGCTCACACAATCTTTAAGTCAGTGGAGCAACCAAGGTGAGAAATCGCCTTAAGGAAAGATAATACGCTGTTGGTGGTAATTTGTTCCTGAGTTTAATTTATTCCTTTGTGATATCTAGGGCACGCATGTGTGAATATCCGTGTGCCCGCGTGTGTGGAATGAATTAAGAGCAATCAATTATCGAATCGTTTTAGACGTCTTACCTTCAGCAGACCAGAGAACGCAAAAATGGTACTTAACTCTGAGCGATTCTTTCAGCTAAGCTACTTGAGAAGATTCAAGGTTCAGAAAATTATGTTTCCCAATACAAACATTTCCTTTCTAATTTGCCAGCAGTCCATTCTTATCAATTTCCCAGGTCCCTTTCTCTTCGCACTCAACTGTTCATTTCATACTCTTCCTCCTGATGCGTTTTTGTCTTCATCTCTACTTTCCTCTTTCCTCTCTACTTACTCCTCTTTTCATTTTCCTGCCTCTACTTGTTTATATATTTCTTTTGGACTGACTACTTGTGTGTGCCTTTTCTTTCCTTCTCTCCTTACCTCTTTGTCCATCTCACCTTCTCTCTCTCTCTCTCTCTCTCTCTCTCTCTCTCTCTCTCTCTCTCTCTCTCTCTCTCTCCACCTTTTTTTCTCCTGATTGACCTCTTTTATGTTGTTGTCTTTTCTTATCTTGTTTTCCAAACCCCTTACTTCATCCTTCGAATTCGAATGCACATGTCGCCATTTTCAGTTAACTGAAAAGAAATATAAGTGTTAAAAAATAATCAGTCTTGTTGTATCCTTATTTTATCATCTTTCATCTAAAGAGAAATGTTGCATACAATCTGACACACCTGATCTCTTTCACAATTTTTTTCCTCATGTTTTTTTTTTGTACTTACCCTCGTTTCATCAGAGAATCTCGATCAAAGAAAGATATTACAAACAGCAATGAAATAAAATCCAGGCAGTGCTTCAGATTTATCCACCTTTATCTTGCCAGTGGAAATTCACTTCACGAGCTGTAAAAAAAAAAAAAAAAAAAAAAAAAAAACAGCCAGCTATGAAGGGCGGAGATTTGTGTCTTAAATAGAAAACTAGCTGTTCGGCCTAGCCAGCATAATGTACGCGCTTCGTTTGTTGTGTAGACTGTAAGGTCGCGAGCATATTAAAGCACCAAGTATCGTCGTCTGTCGGATATTCCATAAGACGATGATTCCTTCTCCCCAACCACAATAAACCACCATATTCTTCTCCTAGAAGCAAATAGTCAGCTTTACTCACAATAAGAGCAACTTGTGAGGCAGATCCACAGAAGAGAAACCCCAGCTTAGTGCTGTCGCAGATCAATTACCTGTGTGAAGGGAAGGCACGTGACCTAGAGGTGGCTGAAAGCTTGCCAGTTAGCCCAAGTTTCTGGGATCAGCGTTCAAAATTTACCTGTGCCATATGGATGCCACATGCAGGGACATTTAAAGGCGATTAAAGCCCGGGGAGAACTTTGTTTCACAATCCGACTTTCTCAAAGCTGTGAAAATTGTTTTGTAACACTAATCTGCCACCAAGAAGGGTTTCTGATTAATCTCCTAGTTTTATCATAATTATTTCACATTGAGCTTATAAATAATGAGACTGAATGACTATCATTTCACTTTCAAATTTCTTTATGCAGAAAACTATGTTTCCTCAATCTGTTTATTTGTTTACAATCAATTCACAAGTTCTTGGAAACGTAGGGCACCTTGAGCTATTTAAGAAACTAGCCTTCAATTTAATTAAATTATTTTTAAAAATCTGAATAAGGATAGCTGCCTCTGTCTAAAATGGTTTGCATCGAGTTTTGAGCTCCAACCTAAAATTATTCGTCTTTTTTTTTTTCAACAAGAATTTTAATGATAGTCAACACAACGATTCTGTATAGGTGACAATTATTTGAGCACTTTGTGGGACAAAAGGGGAAAAGAGCTAGAGTGGAAAGTCGAAGTTGTATCAACGCTCAAGAAAATGTTCTTTTTGAAAAACATGTATTGATATTTTAGCCATTGTTATACAACTCAAAGTAGAGAGACAAAGCGCACAGCAGTGATGAAAGCAAAGAAAATAAAACGATATGTTGGACAAAAGGGCTGTACCAGTTTTTGATTGATAGGAAAAAAAGACCAACACCGCAGATTGATGCTTAACAGTAGTAGTTGTACTCATTCCATTCGACCTTTTTAACCAGTCTATCGTAAAAGATTTTTGTGATTAACTCACAGATGTTTAAATGCAATTCTAGACAATGAACTAAGAGAGACTTCCAGCAGTCTCAGTGAGAATTGCATATCTCAGAAGCCTGTCCCCCGACATCCAGTCCTCTATAACAAAGTAAATTTGAAGAAGGTCGTCGCCTGACATCCCTCAGTCTGAGGGTTCATTACCGCACGGAGGCAGCAGGGGCCTGATAAATCAGAGCACCTCAAGAGGCCAGCCTCTAATTGGTCAACAAGCGAGATGACCAGGGTCAAGAAGCCAGCCACTAATGATGAGTGAATAGAATATGAATGAGTGGTCAGTCTGACCGGATGTGGAGATGCCGGCAAAGGTACACAATCGTGTTAGGTTCAGCACCAGTGGTGATTTACCGCGGGTGATTTCATGGCGAGGGGGCGAAGGAGGGGGGAGAGGAGAGAGAGAAAGAGAGAGAGAGAGAGAGAGAGAGAGAGAGAGAGAGAGAGGGAGGGAGGGAGAGAGAAAAGAGTCAGAGAGAGAGAGAGCGGAGTGGGAAAGAGTGGAGTAGAAAACAGGGGGAGAGAGAGAGACAGAAGGGAGAGAGACAGAAAGAGAATTATAGAGAGAGGAGAGAGAGAGAGAGAGAGAGAGAGAGAGAGAGAGAGAGAGAGAGAGAGAGAGAGAGAGAGAGAGAGAGACAGAGACAGAGACAGAAAGAGAATTATAAAGAGAGAGAGAGAGAGAGAGAGAGAGAGAGAGAGAGAGAGAGAGAGAGAGAGAGACAGGCAGCAGAGAGAAAGAGAGAGACGAACAGACAAAATGATCGAGACAGAGAGACAGACATAAACAGTCACACAAGATAAAGGAGAGATATGAGCGTGTATATATATGGGAAATGTTTTTGCTAAAACAAATAAGAGAACTTTCAATGTGGAAGACTAAGAATAGAGAACGTGTGAAAGAGGGAAAAACCTAAAATAAATATAGAAAAGTCTAGAGTATTATGTAAATCTTGGAGAAGCGGTGGCTAATTATTGTATTCACTTTTTGAATCGGAGAAACAACCTTGCTGTTGGCTGTCTAAGCTCTGGTCTTTGTGGTGTTCATTCGACTTGAGAGCACTATAAAACATATTAAGACAATTTGTATCGACAGGCCCCTGATGATACATCTCTGCAGTAGTAGGCTCAAATTTCCAAAGAGAAGCTAGGGATGTCATAACGTATTCCACTTTTCCTACTTTCAAATTTGATTAAGTTTGGGTTTTGCAGGAGTTGCTTCTCTTTGTTACTGTTAATACAGTTAAGGTCCTTGTAAATGAGCATCATATAGAGAGAATGTTTACAAACATAAAATGAATGGAAGAGGAATAAAAAGCCATATTTTTCTATATTCATCAATGAATAAAAAGATACCGACACTCCTAACCAAATAGATCAAGCAACAGTAAGAGAAACGGAAGGCATTCGCCGAGCTTGGGTGAAACCGTCAGAAGCGTGACGCAAATAGCAGCCATTATGGCAGTAAACAGCTCTCCGCTTGAAGAGAGTTGTTTGTCCGAATCCTGTCGGACAAATGACCTCCCATGGCGACACGATTACCGGCACGCATCACCTTCTGGGCAGCGTGGCGAGAAGTAACACATGTATTTCACAACTTTCCCCTCACCTGCTGTGATAGGTCAGCATCCAGCCAAGTTGGCTGCTGTAGTTTCGCCTTCAAAGTCCCAGGACGTCCATGTCAACAATTGAGGTCATTTGCGCGGACACTTGGAAGTGCAATGTCCGAACCAGAGGCTGCACGCTTCATAAATGTGTCCTGGCGACACTAACCCCAGAGGGTGGGCCTTCTCTAGCGTGGAGCATAGTGACTGGAGACTAGGACATTTGTACAGTGATTACAAGACTTTAATTCGAAAAATTGTGATTCTTTGTTATTTTGTTATGAGAAATGATTTATCACTCAGCTATTCATATATTTCGGTGAAGGGGGGGGGGGGGATATATCATCTTGCGTTGCGTTCTTGTCAATGTTTTGTAGAGTTTGAGATGATGGAAAGATTCATATTATTGCCAAACCACCAAAAGCTCAAGACTGATATGCCGCAAGAAGCTGTCGTCAAGTCTTTCCGATAGTTAGAGCCGAAGAGCGTTTGACGTAAAAGATGATTGTTTTTATGACTACACGAAATCTAAAAGAAAGGGCGAGAATAATCGTTTTTGATAAAGCTGTTGAAGCTGAGTTTGTACCGACAAGAAACTTGCCTATCTTCGGGTTTCTCTGGGTGTTACAATGTTACGAGTAGAATCTGGCATTAAAAAAAAAAAAAAGGCCTTGTCAATGCAATGAATAAATTTTAGAATAACGACAACTAAAATATATTCTTCATGTCCAGCTGCGAAGCTTTTAACCCTAAATGGAAGATCAAAAGTTTGTTTAGCGTCTGTACTATAAGAGCGACAGACCCTTGTCACTACCATTGAGACAGCAAATGGAGTGTAGTATGGGCTAAGATCCCTGAGATATTACGCTTTCAATCTATTGTCATTGTTCTAGGTGTTGGCGATGACCTGGTGTCTCCCTGTGAACGCCGGCTAGGCTAAGCATCTCCTAACATCACATTGACGAGTTACAGTTCTTGACTCTGTATAGCCCGCCCATGGTTGCCCTATTCATAGAGTGAACACTAGTTACTTTAACTCTTGCACCTAGCAGGCAGCAGGCAACGCAGCAGCTATTAAACTTTATAGCCGAGTTGTCCTCTATAAAATCTCAGCATTTTGTTACCCTCCACCCTACCACCCCTTCATATCTCCTAGAGAATCACGGTGTCGTGCACGTTTCACCTGTCCCTGGTGTTAGAAGCTCTTTGAAATGTCATATTTGCCTTTCACTTGATACCATGCCATTACCCAAGAGCAGGGCCCATCACTCTTTACTTTCATGGGTCATTTCTTGTTTTGTACAGGAAACACTCAACGATTCGGGTACCATGAACGATTTTCTAAACACGGTCTTCTTTTTCTCTTCATTTGCAATGTCGGTCATTTAAGGGACAAAGAAAACTGATCAAGTCTTTAAGTACCAAAGGAGCAAAGGAGCCGGGTGTTTCAATCGACTTAAAATGCTCAGATTCCCAAAAACTGCAAACTCTTTCTGAAGTGTTTGATTCGTCACGGCATCGATTTTTGGCGGCTGAGGACAAAAGGTTCAAAAGCTGCGCCTTCTAATTCTTCACCCTGAGTTACTATAGGTGCCGCCATCCACTCATCGGTACTGGTAAAAAGACTGTCTGATTAATGAAACTTCTAGTCTTGAATGGGCGGCGATGAGAACTTCACGGCCACAAAGATTCACAAAAACAAACTACCTCTTTATGTAATGAAGACTTGCCAACTTCATTAACTGAGAGATTTATGTTACATGATGTGTAGTTTTTAAGGTGAACAAGTAAATAAATGGGGAGCGAGAGCAGTGACAATGATGAGCTTTGACCAACTGGAAGCAAAACTTGAAAACTCCATCTTAGACATGCTAAAACAATGAGTGTTTTTTTTTTAAATCAAAGCACGAAAATAAAGTAATACCAGAATTACTAGAATAATATTGCCTCGGCGCAACATAAAATCCCCCTTTTCTTCTCTTATATCTCAATGTTAATTCAAACCCACAAAGTGTGTTACATCCGAAATCTATCCAAGGCCTATGACATGTATCACTGACTCCTGGTAAAGTCGAACCGTATGTTTATGGCGAATCTGAACTTCCAATGTTAGGATGAAGAGTTTAACAGGTTTGTAATACCGACATATCTATGGGTGACAAAGGTTGAAAAGAAAATAGTAAGCGGAAAATACAAGAAAAGAAGAAGCTAAAAATATGTAAAAAGATAACAGAGAGAAAGAAAAAAAAAGAACGACATAGAAAATTTGAAAGTGACAGAAAGAGCTAGAGCAAAAGAGAGGGAGAGACAGAGAGAAAAAGAGAGCGAGAGAGAGAAAGAGAGAGAGAGAAAGAGAGAGAGAGAGAGAGAGAGAGAGAGAGAGAGAGAGAGAGAGAGAGAGAGAGAGAGAGAGAGAGAGAGAGAGAGAGAGAGGCTAGAGATCTAATGTTAAACCTCAAATCCAGTTTTGGGTTTTATCCAGCAGTGATCAAGAGGCTGCTACCCAGTATCTGTCTCTGTGTGACCCTTGCCTTGAAATCTGACTTCACCACTATTTTGGAGCGTTGACCTTCCATTCCCAGCAATATACCCGCGGTTGAATTTTTAATAGTGGTATTATGACAAATCTCCAAACATTAGCACACAAAGACATCAAATTTCGTCTTAAACGACCCTGGCCATCATAATGTTTAATGCGTTTTGGTTTGGGATTTTTCCTTTCACCGAAAATTTCACTGCTAGGCGCAAAGTCTTTAAACACATCAAATAAAGCTTGGCTAATCCACCATCGCCTATTTTCTGATGTACTATGACAATATCCTACTTGTTTTTGACGTGCACAATGATAAAACTAATAACTTACACTGGTCTTTGCCTCTTTTTTTGTCGCATAAAGCTATCATAATCTGCACTTTTTTCTGACGCTATTCATGCCAGCCGTCTCTTTTCTGACGTTTATCCTTGATGCGAAAAATGTATTTATTTATATTTATATTGATTTTCCATCAATTCATTTATCTTACATAAAAAATTAATGTTATCAATTTTTGTAAGTAACGCACCTCATTTATGAAGCACATCTCAAATATTACCTTCAAATTTCTGAGTTCCTCAGTTTGATGTCTTGCAAGCAAGTCGCTCAACCCTTTCGATTTTTACGTAACTTATTATTTATGAGCACAGTTTTAGAACTTAAAATTCAGTTCCAAAAAATAAATTGATTTTCCTCAACATGTACTTGTTAAGAATTATTGAAGATATTGCAAGAAATTAGGTACAAATACGTCATATGTATGTCATAAAAATAATTACACACAAAACAGACAGGAATCCAGTCAATGTCATTTTTCCATGCATGGGCCTTCAACTTTAGTCGCGCTAATTTTCAATTCTCCCGCAGGATTAAAAAAAATGGCCCTATTACAGTCAGATTGGTGATAACCTATGTGATAAGACCGTGTGGTGTCATTGTCGTCTTGATAAAAGCGAGAAGGCGTGAATAGTTCATCGCATTCAAAATCATAAGATTCAAAGAGCAGCAAGAATAGGGTCTCTTACAGAAGAGAAGAACGGTATGAAGAGAGACACAGAGAGAGAGAGAGAGAGAGAGAGAGAGAGAGAGAGAGAGAGAGAGAAATAGATAGATAGATAGATAGATAGATAGATAGAGAGAGAGAGAGAGAGAGAGAGAGAGAGAGAGAGAGAGAGAGAGAGAGAGAGAGAGAGAGAGAGAGAGAGAATAGAGTAAAGAGCAGAAAAAAATATCCTTGAAACACTATTTTGTACGCAAGCCAAAATCCCTTTCCTGTCTTTTCTGGGTTTTATTTTTTGAGCATAAACTCGCTTATGGCAAATTTCAAAACATGTTACCATACAGAAAAATGTCAAATTTTAATTGCTTATTACGAAGAGGTTCATAAAAGCGCACCCTTCGCTAACAAAGGTAACATTCTGAGCTCGCTCCCGACGGTTGACAAGATGTGCGAATGAAAAGTTAGGGAGGAAGAACAGGAAGGTGTTGCAGTTGCAAAATACTAAGTACTAAATAAACGTTGAGAGTTAAAAAGGAACCGAAACTACTTGGAAAATTTTTAGATTTATCTTAAAATACTCCTGCTGAAAGAGATGGGGTGTGAGAGAAGGGGGGAAGGGATGGGGTGGGGGGGGGGGGCTCGATAAAAAATAAATAGGAGAAAAACTGGACTATACAAGAGAGAAGGATGCTAAAAAAATAAACCAAGAAGAAAGAAAACAAAAACAAAAACAAAAAAAAAGAAAAAAAAACAACAACAAAATCTTTTTTGCCATTTCAAGAAGTTAAAGAAAAAAGAAAGGAACCAAGCAAAATGTATTCATGTTCGATATTTTTCCCCACTGACTTCAATCTAAGGTATCGTTTCCGTCTCCTCGCTCCTCTTTCTCTAACATTTATTATCTGCATGAGAACAATAAAACACAAACTCGCACGTGCGGCATTTCGCACCTCTCTACACGCACCTGGGGCGAGAAGAGGGCGGAGCAGCAGGAAGGGGAGGAGGGGTCTGGCTGGGGACCCGACTCACCCCGAGCCTCTGTGTGGGCAATCCGAGCAGGGTAATGTACCTGTGTGAGCTATTCACAACCCACAAACCTGCTCCCCACAGCACGCGTTATAGCCACTTCTGAAACAGTGCCCAGTGTTTTGTTCTTGTACTTTTTAGAGGTTGCGCCCTCCAGATAAAAAGCGCATTGGAGATTGCAAATAGCGCACCGAGTATTCAAAGCTAGGAGAGCTAAAATGGGCCCATTGCTTTAATCATCTGGTCCTTTTTGTGTGGTCAACGGTTAGTTTTAACGCTTTGGTCAATCATTGTTTGTTTCATGTTGTTCCTCTGGCCGTGAAATTGATGCGGATGGTTATAGTTTTTTGTAATTGAACCATAATGTCTCATCGCGAGCCCCGACAACACAAGCTCCTGTGTTTTATGGTCGTGCTTTAGCCACAGCGGAAATGGACATTTGCAAATTCATTTTTTGTTGGTTTCGAACTAATGATTTTACTGATCCTGCACGAACTCAGCTCGTGATTTCCTCGTTTTCTCTTGAGCGCCTGTCATGTTTTGAACAATGGTCATTTTATTCCGTGATACTAGTAATGTTGTTTGGCATGTGTGACAAGCGACACCATCAAACACTGATATGACTCAAGCACTCGGCTTATTGGCTGCTTATTTAATATATTATTCATTTTCTTTATGCAGAGCATGATAAGAATTTAAAGATAAAGATAGAAATCTTCACAGCATCACTTTTTATTGCAAGCATTTTTTTATGACGAAAACACTCTAAACCATATAATAGTCTCATGAAGACTTTATAGCTCATTGATTTGATGGGCTCAGCTGGAATGTGAAGTTATTCTGAACAAATAGCGGCTTTGAAAAATCTGTGCTGATTTAGTTTCTAATACGACCCTAGTCAGACAGGAGTAAAGCCAGCTGATTAAGAAAAAAAAAAATGTGTGTAAACGCAAAAAATCCAAGTCATGTTTTCTCCAGTTCCCTTACCGTATATTTGATGTTCAATAAGTCCACATAGTTCTTAGTTCAAGCACCTGCAGCGTTGAGTGCTGGGCTGACCATCCAGTGATATGACCCTTGGACTTTGGTCTGAAGGCTGGTTTGGGTCGTGAGACAGTCAGGTCACATTGTGCCATATCTATAGAGGACACGAATGTTACCATTGGTTCCTCTGACATAACAAACGTTCTTTTCCAATTTGAAAAAAGAAAACGATTTACCCGAGCCCTTGTTCTTCAATTCTAGGTTCATTTCAATAAAAAGAAGCAAGTCGACTGGGAGCATTCTCTCTATGAAACGAGAAAATTATTCTTTTATTTATATATTTATGCGCCAGATTCATTTTCGTTCCAACAAAGGAAGGCGATTGTCTGTGAAGAATTTTCTAGTAAGACTAAAATTTTAGATAAAATTCTTTTTCTTTTTAATAAGTCAAAGTACTAAAAATTTGCAGCGAATATTTGTTACTTTCTCGCAAACTTTGACAAATCATAAACCGAACATGTCCAATGACGCCTCATAATTCACGAAAGTTGACAATAATAGACAAATTATACCTTCCTTTCATCACGTGAACATCCCAAACAATAACAATATGAAATAACAGCGCTCGCCCATTGCATTGTAGCTGTGCATGGCGACTGCGCATGCGCCGGACGGTTGAAGTTAATTGATAACATCAATATGGGGGTCAAGTGTTTGGTAGTGAGTAGATAGAAGTAAGTGGCTGCAGCAGCAGAGGAGAAATCTGAGGGTAACATCTCACTAAGGATGTTGCCATCGCATACTTGTATGGGGCGTGTGCGAGTATGTCAGTCCCGGTCACCGAACACTGGAGATATATACAGATCTGCCCCGTTATTGCCAAACACCTAATAAATCGAGACAATAAGGAAACTGTCTGGATTACGTGCCCCTAACTAACTTTGATTGCACAGCCAGTGAAGCGTGACGTCCTACTCTACTTGGGAGTACAAAGACAGCGACATTTTATTAAGCATCTCTCGTTTCTCTCCTGGTGGGAGATTGGTGGTGACAGGTGCCAACAACCCAATCTTCTATGAAAACAACTTATACGGGTGAGCGGAACAACCCGACAAATTCATAGCGTGAATTTAAGTTTATGCTCCAAAAACAATCTTAAAACTGAACTCCTGATTAGTGGCAATTTGGGGGAACAGATCAAAGCTAAGTCTTTTGTTGTTTTGTTTTATTGTATTGATGAATAATTGAACAAGATTTTGACTGAATTAGAGAAAGCCACTTTCAATTCCAGCATGTTGCATACTGTTTTTATTATACACATCTCACGGTACGTGAATTCGATAACCGTTCACAAAGAGGGAAAAAAAAAGATGTTGTTGGGTTTGGTATTGAGTTATAAAAAATGTTTCATTAAAGTCTTTTAATATTTTTGATCGATGGGAAAAATTAATACAATTAATTTCGGTGATGGAATATTCGATACGACCGCTTTGTTTTGAAGCTGACATCGACATTGTTTTTAAATACATTGTCTCTTTTAGTTGCTTTAACATATGAATTAAAACGTCAAAATTGTTTCTCGTGTCAATTGTATAAAAAGAACAAAAATAATATTAAATAAATATTTCAAACAAAAACAAAACCAGGTAATTATGATGATTTTTTTTTTATTTGTAAGGAAGTGCGGCGGTTTCCCTAATCCATCTGAGTAGCAATAGTTATCATTCATTTTGCGCTCATAAGTTTCTATCAGCGTTTATTTAAATATATATATATATATATATATATATATATATATATATATATATATATATATATATATATATATATATATATATATTGTATGTGTTCTGTCAAAAAATTATCGCAAGTCAATCCAAAAGTAACTTTTGAAAAGTTCTTACCAAATCTCTCAACACAAAGCTGTGAACTTTTCAATATCAGCTCCGGCATGACAGCTTTAAATCTGATAAAGCAACAAAAAAAAAAAATAGTTCAAAAAACCGAACTGAACTTCATAGTTACCTTATTCTAAAACGGTTTTTAAATTTATGCTTCATATAATAAATTATATCATGCTATTTTTTTTTTTTTTGGAAAGAGAAAATTGAAAATAAACTTTTGAACAAAAACAATTTATTATTACATTTAAAAAAGTAAATAACAAAGAATTTCGAAATAAATGAAAATCTGTCATTACTTTTCTGAGGGAAAAAAAATGAATAATATTAAAAAAAAAAATTGATCTGCGTCACCTCTGAGTATCAAGACGCTTCTCCATGATGATGAAGAAGAGCCGAACCTGGCGGTCAAAGCTGATCTAGATCTAAATTCTGGGTCTAGCCTCAGAACGAAATATAATATGAAAAAGTTGATCATGTCGATGTTGATCCTTACAAGAATTTCTCAAAATATTGATTTAATATTTTTCTGTTTAAAAGGAATCAGATTTTGAGGTATTTTGTTGAAATTTGTTGTAAAAAGCGAATGTGGAAGTGCAGACAGTGCTAGGCCTTACAGCTAGATTATAAAATATGGACGATATTTTACGCCACGCTGGACCAGTGGATAGTAAAATAGATAAAGAGGAGCGTGTTCTGTTTGAGACATGTATAGAACAGACACTGCATTCCCGACGAAAAAACAAAAATATTAAATGAGTGCGCACGAAAAAGGCTTTTTAAATTTTTTTTTGGTCACATATCAAGATAAAGGTTTCTATAATCTATAATTATATAAAAGTGAACTTGGAAGGCTTTGTGGACGAACTCTTCCGTTAAATATTACCCAATCAACACCTTTTAAACTTTGCAGGCGTTTACTGCATTCATGTGGCTGGTTCTAATGCATAAAAAAATTAACGCAAAATGCTTACCTTGATTTCCCCAAAATGCTTTGTTTCGTCAACAGCTAACTTACGATCACCAATTTCACGCGCCTTTTTTGTCCATCTTTAAAATCGGAGGTCTTTCTCAATCGACTTGAGGTGAAGATCTTCTTCTTCTTCTTCTTCAGGTGCCATGCCGGCTGGCGTGGGCGATCAAGGACCTCCAACCAACTCTACAGCTCATCTCTCTGATCATCTCGGATGGTTTTCCAATGTTCATCCAGTCCGCCAGGCTGTCCAACATCTTTTCTCTTGGTCTTCCTCTGCCTCTCTTTCCATCAAATTTTCCTGTTGTTACCAAATGTTCTAGTTGGTTTCTTCTTATGACATGACCAACAAATTCTGCTTGTCTTTGTCTTATTTTGGTCATTAATTGTCTTGTGGTTTGTGCTTCTGTTAAGACTTCTTCATTTGTTTTCTTCGCTGTCCATGGTATTCTCATCATTCTTCTTAAAAACCACATCTCTGTTGTCTCATAGGATCTTTTCATTCGCTCGTCAATTGTCCATGCCTCACACCCATAAAGTAGCACCGGTTCTATAAATGCCTCTAGAATTCTTTTTCTCACTACTATTGACATCTTTATGTTTGTTATAATGGATTTCATTTGCTGGAATGAGGCTTTCGCTTGAGCAATTCTACTTTTTATCTCTTGGTGGTTCCTACCATCTGATGTTATCTGTGTTTCAAGGTATTTGAATGAGTACCAGTAGATGTTGTTGATTATCCTTAGATCTTTTTCATCAATGTTTAGTTGTTACAGAATGGTAACGATTTCTTCATGTCTAGGTGAAGATCTAAGTTTAAATAAATTCGTGGCTAAGAATTTCCGCAAGGCAGTGCACTTTAATTTTAGGCACTTAACGCGAAAATTCACAGCTTTCTAATTTATTAAGCGTTTAACTTTATTCCAAAGGGAATTAAGATCTATAATCTAAGTTTTGTGTTTAGAATTAGAGTTATCGAGATACAATGTTTCTAGATTCTAGGTAAAGATGGAAAGGTGGAGGCATATAATTTTATCTGGATCATGTAAGTAAAACGAAAGATATCAAGACCATTTGTAAGCCTCTTTAAATACATACGCACCCCAGCCTCGGCAAATTGACACCACGGTCCCGTTTGTGGAACGGGGTTTTCAGCTTGATTAAACATAAATTTGCAGAGGCTTTTTTTAATGTTTGGGTAGATTCTCTCCACATAGGAAATGAGTTAATTCTGTTCTTTAATCCTTCTAAATTATCGCCATTAGGCTAAGAATCCAGGTCTGCAAAAGTGTAAAGATGTACACTGCCTGCTGGGATTGGTTGCATATTAAACTTACATTTTAAGTACCGTTTAAAAGAAACTTTACATGCACTGGGATTTTATAAAATAAGCAAACTGTTCTCTGTAGCAGAACGTTGAAAGTTTTATGTAACGAGAAAATACAAAGCAATATTGTTCCTTAAATGAATCATTCTCTAATCCTTATTTATATATCCCATAGATCTCCAATCTAGATACT
Organism: Elysia crispata; assembly: GCA_033675545.1. Taxonomy (NCBI): domain Eukaryota; kingdom Metazoa; phylum Mollusca; class Gastropoda; family Plakobranchidae; genus Elysia; species Elysia crispata. The sequence goes on along the minus strand of JAWDGP010005454.1, from coordinate 78,230 downwards.
TATTACCCATGGCCATTTTCGGAAATGACTGGATTTACGACCGTAAAATTTATTGTCATGAAGTTGATGTGCTCCAAAATTAAGCTTTACTATTATTCTTCAAATTGCTCACATGCAATTGGGCAGCACGCAAGCCACCGCATCAAATCTATTGGGCTTTATGGGAAGTAATAACAGTTGAAGGCTCAGCATTATGGAATCAGATAGGGTAAGGTGTTGTATGTAACGGAGTTTGGGAACAGCCATTTAACCAGAAATCAATCCTGGGGAGGATCCGGGGAGTAGGATCTAGCTGAGCAGTGATCAACCAGGGATGGGGTGTCAATGTCATGTGACGTGCGTCACAGCTAGCAAGACTGATCCCCCCTGACCTGGTCCATTTTGTGCAGGCGTAGCTCTCAGCGTGAGTCTTACCCTCGGCCGCTCCATCCATCTCGTGTCAGGGCCAAGGGAGCTCACCGCCATGACAGGGTCGATCGTGGGGAAACGCACGCATGCGCAATCACTTCATGTGAAATTCATCATCTTGAAAAACCGTTTCTTCAATATGGTCTCATGACTCGCTGACGTCATCCATATGGTACCCGTTCTGCCTGGTAGGGACACCAGACGGAGTACACGGGTTGGTCACAGGTCACCACACCCCAGGATGCGGGTGGACGCCGCCAGAGCTGGGGACAATATAGCTGGAGGAAGTAGTGCTCGAGGTGTGAGAGCCCACACCCGGTTTGTTGACGGTGCACACCTTGATGACACCAGTCCGACATGGGCTTATTACTTCCTCTCCAAGCATTCATACGGCGATATCCTGTTTTTGCCAACACGCGGCGGATTGATTTCATTATGTACAATTTGTTCCAGTTGTAATTATAGGGGCAATTTCAGTAGAACAAGTCATTGTCTAATACATTAGTAAAAATATATTTACAATGGAATATCTCTCGTTGTTGTGGAGTTGCCTTAATTTTGTTGAACTTAATATTGTTCTTGGGAGATTTTTATGACGAAAAAAAAAAAGGATTTTCAAAATTACTTAAGCCATCAAATAAAAACAACGATTCAGTTACAAATTTTGTTTCTCAAAAATATTGACAATAGGTATAACTTTACTCTTTGAAATGAAATATTAGGAATAGCTTTTATACTAAATCACACCTATAGTTAAATTTTGTTCCTCAAAAAGATTGACAATAGGTATAACTTTACTCTTGAAATGAAATATTAGGAATAGTTTTTAATACTAAATCACACCTATAGTTAAATTGCCTGAAGAAAAGTTTAAGGCCCACAAGTGCTATATGTCAGACGCTAAAAAGCCTGCATAGATTTTTTATATAGTCAGTATTTCTTCTGGAATGAACGGAGAACACGAAACTTCCTCCCGTAAAAAAAACGGCAGCGGGTTGACAATTTTCTTGTGGGGGTCGAGAATTATTTAGGAAAATTTGTTGAGTAAAAAAATTCAAATGTCTCTCATTTTGACACAAGGCATGCTTGAATAAGATACGTGAAACTATTTTTTCGATGCAAAAGTTTTGCAATTGCCGTTTACAATAATTTATAATCTTTGACTTATGTTTTTGTGGGTAACCGCTAGTAATCAGATTAAGATGTCACCCAATCTAATAAACTTCTTTGTACTTCAGTAAGGGACGGGTTAGGGAGGAAGAATAGGGATTGGAGGGGGTGGGGTGGAGACTGAACAAACTCAAGCCAGAAATATTTCATTATAGTGAGCATAGAAAATAAAAGTAAGAAAAAAGGCCGATAAGTGTAACATTAGACACAAAGGATGAAGAGATGAGCGATAATCCCCTTTATTTTCCTATCTTATCTCCCTTGACTCTTTTTCCATGGTTTCTTTTTGTAGATAGATCTATATAATTGTCCTTAGCGCAGCTTAATGTAAATGTATCGTTTAAGAATGTAAAGGAAAGGAGGAGAAAGAGACAAGATAAGAAATCAGTATGTGTGTGTAAAAAAAAAAAAGGGGGGGGGTTAAATTAGAAGTGATGAAAAGAGAGCAACAGAAACATACGGATTGACTATTAGAGACTGTCAGAAAATCGGAGAGAGAGAGATAAAGATAAATGGAAAGAGTAATTATATGAAGGTTAAGTATGAAGGGAAGAAGAAAGAAAGGGAAGGAAAATAGCAGAACACCGATAGCAAAAAAGTTTAAAAAAAGAGATAGAGAAAAATAAAATGCTGAGAGAGATATAGAGAAGTTAAACGATGAGAGACAAATAGAGTGAAAGAGGGGCGAGCGAAATTTTAATTGTAATTGTTTTTTTTCTTTATTTTTAATTTATTTTTTCTGTTTTTGGCCAACATTTTGAATTTGTTGATCATTTTGTCAGAGAAATGAATTCTAAAAAGAAAAAACAATAAAAAAATTAGTTACCATTATCTGGTTATGATTGTGTGGAGGAAAGCAACAAAGAAAACAAAAAGTTTTGACACTATGTTTGAGGGCAAGTGCATTATATAAATATATATATTTATGTATAACTTGGTATATTTAAATACAGATGTGCTTTCTGGTACTAGTAATCAATTATAATAGTGAGAAATGCCACTCAAAGTTTTTCCTTCAGAAGGTTTTTTTTTTACAAATCCCATATCATTTATGGGTTTTTATTTTCATTCTTTAAAATTACAAAATGTGCTTTCTTACAATAAAAAGATCGGACTATTTCATATTCAAGCCCAAGTCGCCCGTGATTATTGTCATCGAAGCTTTCCACATGAAACAACTCTATGAAAAGCTCAGAATCAAAAGCGACACTTTGAACAGTTTGATTTCTTAAATACATTTCTAAAATATATCAGTTTCAGTCGTGAGCAGAAAGGCATTTAAAGTAACATTTCAATGTTCAGCCTAAAACATTTTTTTTTTGCTATTGGAACTATGTTTTGTCAGTTTTTACCAAATAACACTAAACTTCTGATAGTTATTGAAGCAATCAGAGAAAAACAACCAGGAATCATTTCGTATTTACTTGATTGCTTTTTAAATCTGGCTCTCAGTTTTTTGCTACCTTACTTACGTAATCATTTGAAAAATGTAGTGGAGCATACGAGTGAGATGTTCAAAGCGGAGCCATCGTCATAGCAGACATGATTGCTGAGCGAAGCTCCACTGGCAAATACACAATCATTTACAGTGGCATGTATGGTAAACATCAATTGTAATCTTTAGGAGAGTAGAATCTTTCCCTAGAAACATGTTTGGCAAATACCAGTGAAGTGTCGTTGATATGGTGTAAACTATTGAAGTTAGCAAGGGAACAGTGTTCAAAGCCCTTTGAAGGGATCTCTAACATACCATTTCCTTTTATTTAAATTTTACAAAAGAGTTCTGACAGGCTGACAAAGCCAGAAAGAATTTGCATAATTTTCTAATTAATATCTTTAGTTCTGGGTATCACATTCAAAACGTCTAGAGAAGTTTTATATTGGCGAAAATTTAAAATAGCCATATTTCTTTAGAAATTTTAATTCCTGGATTGTAAAAGAGGCAATTAATTTGAAACATGTAAGACCTATTGCGGTCAACAAATAATGCTATCTGAACAGACAGCATAGCTGCTTCATAAGACTTTCAATGACTGAAGTACTTTTTTTTTCAAGTGAGCTGAGCTCTAACACGGACACTACGATGTGGACTTGTGAGTACAAGAGAGAGCAGAGCTGGTGTTAAGCGTGTGTACAGCTCAAACAATTAAGGATGATATATATACAGCTGTAATCATTAAGGGTGATATATTCAGCTAAATTAAACCATTGAGAATAATGAATCACGCGGCCTTTCATCAACATGGGACATCTGTGTGAGCCCCTTGGAGGATTTCAACATAAAACTCATTGCCAGGAAACTACCTAGAATTTTTTTTTGTTCTGATAGCATCAGACTTATTGGATCCGCTACATCTACAAAGATCCTTAGCTCCTGTAGTTAAGAGGTTCTGTATAATATAAACAGATCGAAGTTGAAATAAAAAGTATGAAGATGCTCTCATTCATCTGACAGAAATAACCAGAGAAAGCGTTCATTGAGATTTGAGCGTTATGGCTATTCTATCACTTTGAGCAGGTTTTCTACTTGAGAGAAAGGCGGGTAATTGAGGTGATCGCATAAAATATAATAGAATCTGAAATAAGCTCTTTTTTCTTGAATTGAAAAGCATTTGTAAAAAAAAATATCCACAATGACACTGATTGTCAGTTGTCGATGAATATTTGATCAGAGAGGCAGAACGAAGTGATCATATGCGTGCCTTTTCATGAGAAAGTTATGATGGAGCATTTATTAATAAAACATCCTCAGAGGAAATCTAATAAATCTATGCTGGTCACATGTCCTTAGGAAATCTTAATAAGGATCAGAAACAAAAACACGATTGGAAATAAGAGAAACAATCCGGATGTTTTAGATAAGATACTAGACAAGTCAGCTAATATGTTTTCATGATTGTTCTACATATGTAAATTGGGGTGAGATGAAAGTTTGTAAGTTAAAAGAGAGAGAGAGAGAGAGAGAGAGAGAGAGAGAGAGAGAGAGAGAGAGAGAGAGAGAGAGAGAGAGAGAGAGAGAGAGAGAGAGAGAGCGGGGGACAGAACGTAGATTAAGACACAGAGAGCAAGGAAGAAGTAGTGGAGAGAGATAGAGAAAGAGGTGCACACAGAGAGAAACAGACTAGAGGAACAGAAGGATGGGCATATATAAAAGAGAGCGAGAGAAATAGGGAGAAAGGTATGCAGAAAAATGGTATGAGAGAGAGAAAGAAAGTGTTACGTGGAGGAGGTATGAGGAAAAAATGAAAGAAAGAACGGGACAGTGATAGGTTTCTCTAAACTTAAATAATAAATAAAAAAAAAGATTAAATCAACACTGAACGGGAAACAAAGAAACATCTTAAAACTTCGAAAAAAAAAGAATGTTTGATTTGAGTTTTTTAAAAGATCTTAACCAATAACTGAGCAAATCCTCGTCCTTCAACATCGCGTGTGACTCTGCTCACCTAGAGCCACCAACAAGCCAGCCTGCTGCCCCTCCCAGTTCACGGCACGAGTAGTACGAGAACCAGGAATACCTCAAGCTGTGACCAGCTCCATGTCCCCTTCCCACAGGTCCTCCCTCCCACATCCAGAAGGCTGGCTAGGCTTGCTAGTCTCACGGGACACACTTTACCACCGGGACTGGCGGTCGTGTCTGCGTGCTGCACCAGGCCACAGATCCTGCAGCTACAGACGTGGGACATGGAGCACCTTGCGCTGGGTGGAACACGTTCCTCGTCCCCTCACGCGTATCAAGTTGATACCAACACTGCTCAACAACAGTCAGTGTGTGTGTGTGTGTTTGAGGTGTGGTTTTACACCGAAGACAGATCAGCTTTTCTTACTTATACAATGAAAAATGTGATCTAGTGCTGGTTTTTGTTTTGTTTTGTTTTGTTTTTTAAAGGGGAAAAGGGGGGGTTCATGCTCCCCTCTAGACTTTGGCGCTATTTCTTTATTGTCCAACTATTTCTTCGATGCGCTTGCCTGAGACCATGTTCCTCTCGCTGTCACAGACATCTTCTTTAAACATTATAATTTTAAGAGGTTTACACTTTGCTCACTCTTGCGTGTTTTCTAATTTTTTTTTTAACTGTGAGTTCTCGCCAATTTACCAATTTACAAAACAAGTAAAACAAAAAATTTTAATAATGATATTCACAACAGTGT
>JAWDGP010005454.1:60000-67500 GCA_033675545.1 Elysia crispata | reverse complement strand
TTCGTATTGTGGTTAAAAACAAAATTTCAAGTATGCTCCATAAAGCTTCACAAACGTTAAACGTCTTTTCGAGCTCATACATAAGATAATCTTGATTATTGTTTGAAAATTAAGACAGTCGATTTATATACATTTCAAAACTCCCGTTTTGATACATATCTCAGGAGGAAAAATCAGACCAGATTTCATATCGTCTCGTGGTTCTACCATAACTCAAACAGTGGTTTTTTTTTCATTATAATTATGACGCCAATTGTTTAGCATATTTTTCCATGGCGAAAGATAACTAGATGTAAAAAATGAAATGAAAATATTTTTTCAATATCTTAGGAATTTTTTTTTTTAATTTTTATATTCGACGCACCATAGAAGATTACTTGAATAAATAAAAAAAAACAATAGAAAAAATGCATAGAGAAAAGTGCATGGACAAAACTAGATTATTTTCATACTGACATACATTAATTTTATCAAACCTTCCTTACCCAACCAATTATAAAGCAAAATTTCCTCTTGATTTGAAAGACGTCAGATATTGATTGAACGCGCGCTCCTTTGGTGTAAGATCTTTTCATGTACACTGGGTGAAGGTTTTAATAAGAGTGAAAACAAAAGGAAATGCGAGGTTGACTGTAAAAATCTGCATCGTTAGCCTTCATTTACTCCAATGCGTTCAATCGAACACCTTTTTTCTATTGATTTCAACTCGTAATAATATCATTTATAGATGCATCTTTAACTATCAACGATTATCTGCGAGTTGATTCAAAGGCTCTTGTTTCTGTCTAGATGTTTGGATCCCTAAAATGTTTCAATCCATGACAATATTATCGAATCCATCTTTAACCTTTGAAATTACAATACCTTGCCAATGGAGTAAGATGTCCTTCTTGCAATGTTTTGAGCAATTTAAAGAAGCCAACATGGCCAGAAAAGTATGCCGCTGTCACTAATAAGCCTTCTCAGCTGTTGTCGCCAAGACTGACTCTAACACAAAGAGATCAAAGAGTGGCCATCCTGCTAGCAGAAAACTAGCTCCGGGCACAATACCCTCTGCTTCGCCCATTCGATGTTTATGTAATCCTCGCAATCAGTGATCTATTACTTCTATTTTTTAGACATTACTGCTCGCATAAGCTGAAACAGGAAGGTGGGCAGGACACTTACCGGCCGAAACGTGTCCCTATTGCTGACCTATCACTAGTGAAATATCGCTCCCAATAATGACAACCTGACATCTCGAGATGCTATGCCTCACGGAAATAACTCTCTAGGTTGCGGTTTTTGTTACAGTCGTTTGATAATATCACTTCTTCTCTCTCTCTCTCTCTCTCTCTCTCTCTCTCTCTCTCTCTCTCTCTCTCTCTCTCTCTCTCTCTCTCTCTCTCTCTCTCTCTCTCTCTCTCTCTCTCTCTCTCTCTCTCTCTCTCTCTCTCTCTCTCTCTATCCTTGTCTCATTCTCCTACTCTCGAAATAAAACAAGCAATTTTTAATCTCTAATTTATGTGGTGTATTTTTATTGCTTAAATGGTTAACAAAATATAGAAATGAATTTTTTATCCTTTGTGCTGCAAAAAAAAAAAAAAAAGCCAAATATTCTGACGACTTGTGAACACCAGCAAGGTATCTTATTGGGACTGTATAAAAATTATTTAGTTATTAATTTGCTAAATCCAAACAAGCTACTGGTTAAGGAACGAATACAATATCAACATTCAGTTGAATCGATTGTGTTAACAGTATTTGTCCAAAAAGATATATTAAAGATTCATTTTTAGTTTGTTTATGTGAAGGATAACTTATTTATCTTTAAAAGCCTAGATCTTTCCTCAGGGTGAATGAAAAATGATCATCAGTAACCTGTTTTTAATTTTATTATTAAAATAATTATTATTATTATTATTATTATTATTATTATTATTATTATTATTATTATTATTATTATTATTATAATAATAATAATAATAATAATAATAATAATAATAATAATAATAATAATAATAATAATAATAATAAATCAATCAATTAATTAATAATTATTTATTCAATTAACTAATGCATTTATTGGGCTATTTCTTTATTTAATTATTTTTATCACTTCTGTTTTCGTAAGAGTCATCGTAAATTACTTTGTTTTTAACCATCTCCATTATTACTATCATTTTCACCATCACCACCATAATCATTATATTTATATATTTCTATCCTTTCCTTTTCTTTTCTTCTCTTGTGTTTAGTTTTCATAGCTAACACATGAACTAAGTACTCCTCATGCAAGTCATGTTTTACCCTTGTCACTTTCATAACAAGTTTGTGGAGAAGTCATTGTGCCTATGATTGTGTGGGTGAATGGTCAATACATGTCCGGTAGGACCTGCGATGAGACAGACAGCACTAATCATCCCTACAGGAAGTCAGCCTCCCAGTTATGTTGTCCGCTATTCACAGGCATGGTTCTTAAACCTGTAACGGGGCTTAAACTCTCATGGCTGATTGACCTTGCTAGACACAACTTGCCAGGGATCCACACCAGCTTGACCGCTCCGGAAAGAGAACCACCCATCCTAACCAACTTATTTCCGGCTGATCTGAACAATACCGCGTCCACCACGAACGGACATTACCGGACAACAACGTTCAGGCCAGCTGACCCTTCCTGTCGACAAACTCGGCGCTGGTCACAGTTGACCAACGGCCCGTTCGGAGCAGCGACCGCTGGACAGCTCAATATGCCTGTGAGGTCACGCTCAGGTCATCCAATTATTCCGACAGCCTTTTCAAGGCGAGTGTAAAGCTGGTGATGGAGTTCAGTAACAAGGCTCTGAGTGTCTTGCAGGTGGCCAAACGCTCACGGTCAGGAAGCCATTTTCAGTCTTGATAGTAGGAGTTGAGTGCAAAGAAGAATTTTTTGTTATTCACTGTAAAATTCTGTACAAGTGTAGCTCAGAAGTATTTAATTGCCATAATATAAAACATTGCATTAAAACAGAATGAAAAAAAGATTTTAGCTAAAGACATTTCGACTATGGACGAACTGCGATGACAGTTATCTTTCCTTGTCGTTATGTTTGAACTCTTCTGTTCCATTATCTGTAAAGTTAAATAAAATGCACAAAATGCACCACTTGGGTTTGATAACACATAATTATATGTAAGAAAGACACAGTATATTCCATCAACAAGAATGATTCTGTGCATGCTCGCTCTGCCCATAACCAAATTTTCTCATATTTCAAACCCTCGTGATCTATTTATTCGAATTAGGAAAAACTGAATATTGAATTAAACTTAAAACTGACTTTGCAATTGAACCAACTGAAAGCTTGCATAAGAGCATTTTACCATTTTAAATGATTGTGTTAGTTCATATCAAATACCTCTCGTTTAATGACGCCACTCAGTTATTCCGATCTTGTTATTCAAGGGTTCAAGGGTCACTGCAATGCCATGACGGCCAAAAATAACTTGGCTGTGGTTCAAATTCAATAGATTAAAAAAAAAAAGAAAAGAAAAAAAAAAGAAAAAACAGCAGTAAATAAATCCTACAAAATATAATCTTCTTTTTAAAAAAAAATGTAGCGTAGGGAAAGGAACAGAGATGCGATTAATAAATCTACTAGTCAAAAACAAATTGTTTCGTTATCTACATGCTTTAAACGCTGTAACTTGTCTCATCCACAGTTTGATCTAATCCATTTCTGGCAGTCCGACCATACTCTGTCTCGAGAACTCACATCTTAAGTGTTTGACTTTCTCGATACACTATCAGGGGGTTTTGGCAATGACAGCATGTTTTACAGATTGAGTTATCACTATATCGGAGATCTTCTCTGTGTATGTGGCGTGGGGAGGGGGAGGGGGGGGGGGCTGTCAATGCGAAGTCCTGAGCCTGCAGTATGTAGGGGAAGACTCTTAACTTGTTCTGGTAAACACAAGGCTCATCGTTAAAACAAAGCTCCACATTATTTGCTCTTTAGTATTGGTATCTGAAACACTTTGTTATTTGATTTTATTAGATTTTGTGACAGCTGGTTTTGCTGTTTGATAAGATATAGTCGGCCAGAATAAGATGTTGTCAATTCTTTTTCACACTTCAAAGAATGTAATATCACAAAATGTTCTTCTCGGGGGATAGATGGGTACAAAAAGCAAGCTTGAGAGCGGTAATCTAGAAATCCCCATCACTTTCCCTAGCTTCATCATATAATAGCTACCATTATTATAACAAGAAAATAAAAAAAAAAAAAAAAAAAACAATAAATAACGCTAAGAAAGATGGGTTCTGGTTGAAACCAGCCCTTGAGATTTTTTTTTTTTATTTTTTTTTATTGCTAACAAGGGGGCTTATCAAAGCAGAAATTCTATAATAGAATATTTGGCAGAACCTATTATTTGATATCGCACAATGAATTAATTTCACTTAGATTAATCATTTCTCCTTTCCTTCTAATTGATATTGTTCTCTAGTTTTACAACCATTGCGTATTACGTTCATGAAAGAAGTGGGGTTCATTTATTACTATCAATGTCTATGTTAGATGAGAGATGTCCAAAGATTGCACCTATTCGAATAAAGCCAATATGTCAACCGATTACCCCCCCCCCCCCCCCCCTCTCCCCCTATACATGCCGGTTTCTTGATGCAAGCTGTAGTCGCTTTACAGGTCGAAACCGGTGAATTGCGTCAAAGTAAAGAATACGCGCAGAAGAGCTGAACTGAGGCGACAATGCCTTGTTTCAACAGTTGGCGCCTTCTGACATTGTGCCCCTCTCTCGAAATCCATCGCCCATCTTGAACAATCTTTTCATATCTGTCAATTACGATTGTTCTCCGTGTCATAATGGATGTTCGCTTTACCTCCATTATTGGACGTAGCTCTCTTATGGGAATCTTGAACCAGCCGATAATGAGATACGAGTGAACAGCAGGGGACGCATTGTATGGAGCTTAGCCTCAAAAGATGTATCGGAAAAAATGTCACTGTAATAACTTTTATGAGGATAAATATTGTTACGATGAAGTGTGTGAACCTGTTGTTTTTTAGATGTTGTTTTATTTGATGAGCTTGTGCAATTAGCTGACTTGGTATGGTTAACGCAATTAATTGGATTTGTCAATTTTTCTGTATATGGGGAAAAATGATTTTCTTTTTACGTTCTTAGAAGACAATATATCTTGAAAAAAAAAAAGAAAAGAATCTAGATCTCAGTAAAGATGATTGTGTTGTATTCGAAGGTAAGATACTGAATCACGCAGGCAGGACTTGTGGCTTGCCTGGATAATTATCTTCTTCTGGTCGCAGTCATGCGAAGTACAAACTGCGAGTACGATACTTTGGCAAACTCAGGTCACGTGATTATTTTGACCCCGCGTGCCCCCTCCCAACACCCATCCCCAAATAAAAAAGGGGTTTAAAACGTCTCAGGTAATCAACATAAATATGATGTTTCTGTCACTGCGAAGATAATCACCAGCTGGGATGTTTGTTTGCTTGTTTTTTGTTTTGTTTTGTTTTTTTTATTTCTTAGTGTGAACTCATCATGTCTGTCACCGCATTTCTTTTCTTTACTTGTGAAGTAAATAACTTAATTATTTTCTGCTTGTACTCGGCCTCTGAACTCAGAAAAGAAGGTTATAAGTAATACTAAACAAATTAGGACTAACCATGATCATCAGCTGGGCGAAAGGTTACTTTTGAGGGTAGATGATTTCTCTAATCAGTCACGAGTAAACAAAGCATCTGGAACACCAGGGTAAACTCTAGATATCCACAGTCGAATATGGCGTTACCTAACTGGATTGTATAAGAGTTTCTGTTACATGGTAGGGTTTATATATTGCCATGGTAGCAGTTCATTTGTCTTTAATTGAGGGCGCCTAAATTTAATTCATTGAGAGCGCTTAAAATCAAATCCAATAAAGATACCTTTATTTTGTGTTTGCCCAAATAAATGACAAGATGCTACTTTTAGGATATCTTAAGCATGGTTTGTTCTTCAGACTGTATAGATCTGACTTGAGGGACTTGTAGCATGGCTAGTTGCTCCCTTATCCAATAAAACAAAACAAACTCAAATTGTCTTCCTTCAAATGCGCCGTTATAGTGTGGGGTGTTAATTTACTCAGCACAAAACTTATCAGCATCTACAGATCTGCATTTTCTTCAGGCTGTGTTTCTGTTTTCAATTTTATTATTGTATCTGTTAATATTGTACGTGCTAAAACTCAGAATAAAGTTATGGACAGTGTCGTGTCTCCCCTGTTCGTAGATTATAACAACATACATTATAAAGTATTTAGTGTGGACTTAAAATCAAATAGCCAAACATTCTTCGGGAATTCAACTCGTCTTCTGACTTTAAAATCGGCGTAAAGTCTTTGGTATATAATATTACCAATTTGACGAAGTTTTTTTTTTGTTTTTGTTTTTTATTATTGCAGGTTCATATGTCAACTTCCACAGAACAAAGCGTCTCTCCCCAGTGGCGCTGCTCCCTGTGTCCAGCAACTGAGGACCCATGCCAAGCGGTGCGAGTACCCACTGATCTAAAAGAAAGTCTGCCTCATATCTTGATCATAGTGTGACAATGGCTGGTACAAAAACTTTAGTTGGAGAAAAGGCTATGAGCAAATCATGGCACAAGGGGAAAAATCTGTACTCTCTGCATTCGTCTTGGATTTTAAAGTAATGACTGGTGCATTACTTTAACTACTTTGCCGTAGTCTTTTTGTGTTGCAAGCAGCTGTTGTGCTTCACAAATGGCACAATTCCTGCGTTTGAAATATGAGACTAAAACTCCAACGAGGATGGTAACTTTACGCTTTTAAGCAGTGCATAACACTCAAGTACTCACTGTTCATTCACATCTCATTCCTTTCATGTCAAATGACACCCAGGCAGACCTCTTTCATTTTCTCGTGTTTAAAAGTGCGGTCTGAACTAATGGGAGCTTGAGATAATACATTTATTGTGAGAACTATGTTAATTAAAAATCTTAATTTCGAATGTACACTTCGAAACAAATTATTTACAGAGCCAGTTTAAGAAATGTTTCAGCTGAAGAGAGAGACTTTTCAAGATAAAGAAGAACATCATTTCACGGTGAGTAAGCATCATGACAGCAAGCCAGACCTAGCCTCGCACCTAAATTGGTATCAATGGTGCTGAGTTGTTCTTTTCTTCCCTCCGAAATCGCGACAAAACGAAGCTCGTAATCCATCGTATCGCTTTAACGAGAAAGTTAGTCCGGGGCTTACAGACTATCATGGGGGCGATGAAGCGATCTAAGAAAATAAAGAATGAAGAACCAGGGGCGCACAATAGCAGAGTTCATGTGAGGTTTAGAGAAATTCTTGAATAATTTTCGAACTGCTTGAAGATTGAGAGAAAGAGAGAGGAGGGGGGGGAGAGAGAGAGAGAGAGAGAGAGAGAGAGAGAGAGAGAGAGAGAGAGAGAGAGAGAGAGAGAGAGAGAGAGAGAGAGAGAAATAAATAAAATG
>JAWDGP010005454.1:47500-55000 GCA_033675545.1 Elysia crispata | reverse complement strand
ACCACAAATTGTTCCCAACAATGCCAGTTTCACAAAGCCCTGTGAGTGAGCTTTTTTCGCAAGTAAGTCAATTGCGCGTGGAGATTTCTATCAGAACTTGCTTCACTTGGTTGGGTTGGTTTGAAAGAACTGACGTGCGGCGACGACAACTGATCACAATAGGGACATCTCTTTATGGTAGGGCAGCCACTGGAATCAATCATTGATGAGCTAAATTATTTTCCTAATTTAATTTTTTTTTTGCTCTGATTTAAAAATATCATAAATACGAAAGGAAATTGGAAAGAAACAAATATTACTTTGGACTAACGGCTTTTCTTTATTAAGTTAAACTTTCTTTGCAAGAAAAATGAAATTTGAAATTGTAAAAGTAACTGCTCAGTCGTAACATCACCCAAATGGTGTTTCTTGTTTAAATTCTGTGAAACGATAAGTAACTGATATAATCTTAGGCTTTTATCTTTTTTAAGACAATATAATTTTTCCTAAGTTCCAGTGGATGTCCAGCCACCCCAGTCTTGGGTCGTCGCAATCCACTGAGTGACAGCCATCTCAGTATTCCTGGAGTGTTTCAAGTCCCCTTTAGTTGCCCTCAGAAATGGGTTATGGAATAAAAAAAATAATGATACGGTGTATCGCCACTTCTCTCAAAGTATTCAAAGTCTATTTTTTTAAAAAAAAGGCTAAAGTATTTATATTCAAACCTTTTTAATACATCAAGCGATTCCATCTGAGCTAATGAACTTTAACTGTTCAAAACACTGAAACAAAATACTACGAATGCTCAGGGGTGAGCAAGTTTAGACAAATTATAAAGTTTACACAGAAAGCGGTCGATGAGATAGTGGATTATCATTCTGCAACAAAACAAACCTGTAATCACTTCTGATTGTTTGACAGAACTAATGACATCTATAAAGCATCATTATTCATTTTCTTATTATATATCTGCCTATCCATATATCTATTTACATGTTTGTTGGTTTATATAACTAACTCTTTACAAATCTATCTATAAACGAAACAAATGCCTGTAGAGGCGACCGCAAGTCCTCGTGTTATTAGACGACATGACGGCGAGCACACAATGTGAAGTTAACAGTCGGGTGAGGCACGTGTGTCGTGGAAGCGCTCACCCACCGCTGATGGATTTCGAGAAAATAATCCTAGCGGTCTTCTCCAGAGGGCAATGATTTGTACTTTATTAAACCGTCACTGAAAGTGTGCCTCAGGAACTTAACTGTTTCATTATAGTCTTTGATCACTTACACATACTTGTTTCTTTTTCTTTCTTTCTTTTTTAATTGTAAAACAAGATAATTATGCCTGATATTAAATTCTCAGCGAGAAAATCTTTAGTTGTATTATTTATAAAAAAGAATTATTGATATCGTTTTTCAATAATAATCATAATGTACAAATCCATTGCCAAAAAGAATAAAGAATTCATATTTCTTTTTTAATGGAAAAAATGTGATATAATAGGACACGCGTAAAAATTTACAAGTCTTGATAGAAACTAGATAAGTGACTAATTTTACTAAGTACCCCCCCCCCCCCCGCCCCGAGTGCCTCTCCAAATCCTCCCTAATCTCTCACAACGCGTCCTCTCCCCAACCAAGAAGAATTTATACCAATAGAGACTGTCTCTTAGCGGATAGAAAATAAACTTAGGTTAGACTCTTGCATGTCTTGTCTTCCTCTCCCCAGAATATATTGATACATACATACATACATACATACATACATACATACATACATACATACATACATACGTACATACGTACATACGTACATACGTACATACATACATACATACATACATACATACATACATACATACATACATACATACATACATACATACATACATACATACATACATACATACATACATACATACATACATACATACATACATACATACATACATACATACATACATACACACACACACACACACACACATACATACATACATACATACATACATACATACATACATACATACATACATACATACATACATACATACATACATACATACATACATACATACATACATACATACATACATACATACATACATACATACATACATACATGCATACACACATAGGTAGATAGTTAGAACTAAAAGCAAATATTATATAAATCCTTATTATAGGTTAGCAATACTTTAGAGGTCTTTTTTTTAAATAGTTTTCGGTATGTGGATCTAGGTTCAGTGTAGTCTTGTCAGCCTATGGAAAGACATTCACTTGTACTATATGAAATAATTATTTTTAATGACATATTTTATACTCTGAAATATAATACTTTCATGTCTGTACACTGCAAGTTCACATTGAATGTAATATATGCACGGGATCATGTGTGTTTAGATAATACTATTGTATCACATAGTATTTTTGTATTGTTTAGGTAATACTATTGTATCACATCGTATTTTTGTATAAATGTAATAACAACGATCCAACCAAGGTCGAAGCCTGGAATCTGAGCGGTTCAGGAAGCAGCGTGGAAGACACGTCCTTGACGGAGGCCTCAGATACGGGAGGTCAGAGGTTAAGTTGGTCAAAACTCACGTGATTATGATATCGCTTCAAACTTGAATGTATTCAGATTTCTGGGTAACGTGACTTCTGTGAATTAAAAAGTAGAACTTCAACATTTAATATTTTGTTGCTTCATAATTTAAATTATCCGTTTAAAAAAATCTAAAAAGAAAAAGCAAAGATTGAACACTTTCTTCACTCCAGTCCCATCGACCTCATACCTTCATTCACCAGATTATCATCCTTGTTTTTCATTTATAGAGAGTTCCAATCTCGCTACCCTAACCACCCCACCAATTACTCACCCTTCCTTCCTTTCCTGTCCTCGAAATAGCTGTCCGTAACCTGCCATTAAAAAAAAAATAAAGTTAAACAGGAAGCTCACAAAAGTAAATATGAAAGCCACAGTTCTATTGTTTTTCTTTTTATCGATATCAGTATGAACTATGTAATTTAACCTGTATTGTTTCAGTCTTGCTGTAACCAGCTTCGGTTGTGGGTGTCGTAGTGGTTTATTCCGCACCAGCAAACCTAGCGGCAGCTAATCCTGTCTGTAATCTTACAATACCACTGTAAAGGAGCATCGCTTGTTCAGGATGGAACGTGAAACAAGGACTAATTCCTCTCTTAATCCACTTTGTCATAACGTTAATTAAATCACAACATTCTAAAATTATCTAGTTTTCGTTAACTACTCTGATATTCCCTTTGATTATAAACTTCATGGTAAGTTTGATCAAGTTGTGTCTGGTCTGGGGTGATCGTCAACTTAATCATACCTCGGCTGTAGAATAAACAGGAGGATGGTCAAATTGTTGAATTGGACCTCTCTTTTTTACTTTTTGTAGCTAAGGTGAAATAGTGAATGTTTTTTGTTTTTTTTTTAACTTCTGAAGGTGTCACATAAACAATGTTAATCAAAGTGTTTTGATGTACTTCATGAATGCTGTGTAGACAACATCCTGGAGCAGGAAACGTCGATTCAGCGTTAAAGAGTACTGTGTAAACATAGTGATACCTAGTCTTGTAAACACTAAGTCATAAAAGCGTAAGCATTATTTTGCTTTAAAAAAACCACAGGACCAGCTATGATGAACATTTTGTAGGTTTTTTTGGTTTTCTACATAGCGGTCTCTTGCAGCCCTCTGGAGAGCTATTTTAAAACAAAATACATGAGCATTCAACTTTCTGTTATTTGAGTTCCTTGTTCAACTCGAGCAGACACTTCGTGGTGGTTTACACTTTCTGTCTTGATTGAATGTTGCAGCTCTAATAGGTCTTGTACCTAAACCTGACAATGAAAAGAAAATTGTTGAAGAAAAAATGAATGTTACTGTGAAAAAATGAAGATGAGATAATTTATTATAGTTGATGATTGAGTGTGTAGTATCATAAAAAAAGAAAGATAAGAAAAAACAGTCAAATAACGATAGAGGCTGTGACAAACAAGGCTAGACCCAGTGATCTGATGAAATGTTAAAATATGGTAGCAAAGTATGTTGAAAGAAAAAAAATCTGAGATAAGTACTGGATAGAAAGATAGTTCAGATAAAAAAGATAGAGAGATAACTAACTAGATCAAGAGACAGAACTATCAATAATTTAGGTAGAAATCAGTTTATAATTATTTAGATAGATAGATGGACAAATAAACAGACAGACAATCATGCAGATAGGTAGATAGATAGATGCGTGGATAAGTAGTTAATTGATAAATAAAGGGATACTAATAGATAGATGGATAGATAGATAGATGGATAAATAGATTTATAGACAGATAGATAGATAGATAGATAGATTGATAGACAGATAGATAGATAGATAGATAGATAGATAGATAGATAGATAGATAGATAGATAGATAGATAGATAGATAGATAGATAGATAGATAGAGGGATAAAGATGGACAGATACACTATTAGCTCTTAACCGTCCAAAAGGCGGCTGTTATAAGACTACATCTAAAGCTGGCACTTGATGGCTACAAAACGCAAAACTACCATTGTTTACACTGCCTTAGATTCTGACAAAAGATCTACGGGCCTTTAAGTAGTTTAGATAGCTTGTCGATCTGAGTGGATCTGTAAAACAAACTCAAGATTTAGATTAGATTAGATTAGACTCTGTTATAGTATGATGCACGACCAAACAATTATTAAAAAATGTTTCTCAAACGTCCTGAAAAGATCCACAGCTCGGTGAAATTTCTCCGATCTAGGGATCTTTTCTCTAGTTATGGAGCAGAAACTGTTGATTTCTATTTTTTTTTTCCGAATGTTAGTTTTAAAAAATGCCGGAGGGAAACCGGCGTGACATTCTAATAATTTTTCTTTTCTTTTTTCTTTTTTCTTTTTTTTAAATCAACTACCCAGTCTAAGGTGACATAATTATGTAAAGAAGAGACGAAGCAAGTTTTTTTTTAGATCATCTCCTTCATGATAAATGATGAAAGATTAATAAATTTTCCTTTAAAATAATAATAAAAAATATATCTAATTTATAACAGTCGTATTTTCATCTATGAGAATCTATCACGGAGGTTGAGGCTAGTTCGAAACTGAGGCAAAGAAAACAGAACTTAAAGAGATACTTTAGATCCAACTTAAAAAAAAAAATAAAAGAAAGAGCCGTTGATGCAATGTGTCGATTGTTGTGGTAGATCGATTAAGAGAGACTGAGGAGGATATCAACAACTGCACTTACAAAATAGCACGGGATATTTAGAAACACAGAGAGTATTCTGTTTTGTGTTTAGGAGCGCTTCTTTAAGATCGCAGTTTGGTACTTTCTTCACTTCACCTCTCTAATAAGGCTTTCAGAAGGAAAAAAAAAATGCCTAACATTGTAATATTTCACTGGGATTTTTGGCGGATCTAAATGGTGGGACTTTGTAGACATTCTTCACGACATGATTTGCCCTTCCGTGTGGATTTCGTTAAACAAGCTCTCCTAGATTTCGCCAATTTTTCAGATTGTAATTGAAAATTTTCCTTTGTTTGACGTGAATAATCGGTCGGTCTAACTGATTTTTCAAACAGTACTCCACTCATTATATGAGTGGGTCTTTTAAAATAGTTTGTAAGTCTTTTCGAATCCATTGCAGCAAGAAGATGAATGATTGTGTTGTCTGTGTGAACAAGTCGTGTGGAGAGAACGTGCCTTATGAGTTGGGAACAGGCCCAGGCGACAGAGCGGGCGTTGTCGCGGCCAGGACAGTAGAAGTCGGCACGACATCTTCCACCAATCGATACGCCTGTGGCGTGCTAGCTCGGCGCGTGCTGGAAAGCCACGCCCCTCTCGCTATGATTGACGTGATCCTCCCCCAGGGATTGGGCTGGCCTGGCGGAACTCGTGCGGAGAGAGGCGGATTCGAGGGGAAAAAAAGCGGGGAGGTGAAGGAAAGAGTAAGTGTGAAAGAAGCAGGAAGGATAAAGCTAGATCAACAGATCTGGCGTGATTGATGTTGCCAGGACAGGTGGGAGGGATCTAGCCTTTACAAGAGAGGCCGGCCCGAGGTATCCCGTCCTGTCGACACCTACCCCCTCCCGCCTCAGAAGTCATCAGTTAACAAAAGAGTAGCGAGGCACAGAGACAGCGGCCCTAACTGTATTGGCGGCGATCACTGATGGAGCAGGCGCTACTGCTGCTGTCTCCTCCGCTCGATCCTGACGGGGAGACACAGGCGTGATGGTGGCGGGACTGATGACCATACTTTCCTTAGATCATAGCCCACCCCCTCTCCTCCCGCGCTCACCCTGCCCCTCCTACTGTTTGGAGCCCCGGAGAATGGGCCCTCTCTGCTAGGGATATTGAATCACAACTTCTCCCCGCCAGCTTGTCACAAGCCCGGTGTTATAAACGCCCGAGACTAGAGCCAGCTCAGCTATATGTCACACACCGTGTCTGCGCTCTGGTAACAGCTACACCTAGCAACTCACACTGTCTGGCTGGTCACTCAACATCCACCCGTACTGGAGGGAACACTTATCAAGCATCATTTTCATCAAGTTTTTGTGTGGAGTGGTTGGCACTTGTATATTTATATAGTTGTTTACATTAGAGCACTATTAAAGGTGATTAAAATTTTGAACTATGACCCTAAAAATCGTATGGGCAGGTGAACGTTAATAAATTGTTCCTGAGCGAATAAGACTTTAATTATATGGAAATAATATTGAGGTGCGTGGCGATTATTATTGAATTTTTAGACTTTTAGCACGAGCTCATACATTATCCCTCTTACTCTGTCCACTGAGGAACCTATTCAAATTGGAGTATCTTTGTCAGTCAAATATTTAAAAAATTTAACCCGAAATACTTTGGAAGAAAACCAGGATTTCTAATGAAGGCACAGATCTTCAACCGAGTTGATTTGAGATTTGATTTTTTAAAAAAATAGGTCCTTTTCCTTTCTGAATAAGATCACAGCTTACCACCAGTAGTTGTATGGTTTCAATTCAAGAGTCTTTGATAGACTACTTTCAATATAACAAAGTCAAAGAAAGAAACAACAAAACAGTGATCATCAATCCAGTCAAGTGAGGCTCGTCCATGTTCCAGGACCCTGGTCGGAGGATGGACACCAGGTTTGACCATGTGGCCATCCCAGCCTTCAACCTCCCGCTGGCTGCACCACACGCCCTGTTCCTGCCGCAGGCCATTGATCTCCACAGACCTGCAGCACAGGCATCGATCGGTGAGACACCTTCAGAGTGTTGTCAGTTTTATTATTGTAGTAGTAGTAGTAGTAGTAGTAGTAGTAGTAGTAGTAGTAGTAGTAGTAGTAGTAGTAGTAGTAGTAGTAGTAGTAGTAGTAGTAGTAGTAGTAGTAGTAGTAGTAGTAGTAGTAGTAGTAGTAGTAGTAGTAGTAGTAGTAGTAGTAGTAGTAGTAGTAGAAGTAGCAGTAAGAAAGAATTATAAAGAACTAGAACGTTAAACAGT
>JAWDGP010005454.1:22500-40000 GCA_033675545.1 Elysia crispata | reverse complement strand
GATTGTGTTGGATCTACATTAAGGGCCGTGTGGACAATATTGTTTGGTTCTCAATAGGTCTCATTGTGGTGACTATGTTTATTCCTTCCTGTTGAATCAATTTAGGTGCATACATTAGTTACCTGACTTAGGAAATCTAAATAATGCGGAAATAAGGAGATATATTGTGCTGGAGCCTCTGATGGTATAATAGAATAATGCGAGAAAAAAAAGATTATAAAATTTATAGAAAACTAGAAAACTAATTATCCCCAGTGTAACCGTATTTTATTCCTTTTTTTTTTTTTTTTTTTTTTTTTGCTTTTTACAAAGTCGAAATTCCGCCAAGATATTTAATTTGCTTTAAGCCAAAAAAAAAAAATGACTAAGTAATAATGCCATCCGAAAATATATCAATTCTGAACATCTTTCAGAAACGGCTCATCACACCTGATTTGTGAAGGGTAAGAAAATGCGTGTGAAGAGCACGTCCTCATGTTCAATCACACATTAACCTGATCTGATCAGGATTAACAAATTTTGACTTTTTAGCGCCCAAGTCTCCCCTGACGTAAAGAATTCTTTGATTAGTTTTACGTTCCAGTCAGTGATCGAACCCAAAAGCTCATACCTGTCAGTCCCACGCTGTCCTGACTGAGCTATCTTGTGCTATCGATATGCAGGGTGAACTAAATAGGTGACGCTTATTGGGCTTGGATAGTGGCATTTGTTTGCCAGTTTTTTTTGGATGTATGTTGGCTATCAATGGTGTACCAGGTAAGCGAGATCGTGTGAAATGGGCAGATTTGATTGGTTGTTAGCTTTTTCCTTATGGTTCAAATATCCTAAGGAATACATTGGTCATCATGTGCAAAGAGAAAAAAAAAAACCAGAAAGATCCCAAACGAAAGCTATGTCTGGCTTAAGCCACATACGTTTTTCTTATGGGGCCTTGAAACTGATCTTAACATTATTTGCATTGCTGTTTACAAAGATTTTGCAAGCTGAAGAGAATCGACAACTATGGTATGAACAGCTGGATGCCTTAGAACTTATTCCATCTTTGATCTAGATAAGATTTAGACTTAGACCTAGAACATGTAGATCTAATCAAAATATAGATTCAAGATTTCTCTAGATTCATGAATCTAGATTCTGGACATGGGGGAGCATCTAGGTTGAAAAAAAAAATTAAAAAGACTGAGAAGTCAATGTTTATGAAAACTGAAACGGAAAACTACAGTATAGCTCTTATTCTTGGCTCAGTCAAAATAGACAACGACCAGATAAATCATAATATTATGATGATTGGTCCAAATTACCTGCCGAATGAATTAGATTACCATGTGCCAACAATTTGTTTCTCATCATCTTGCAAAGATTCTTTAGTCTTTGCAGAGATATATTTCAAGTTTGGTAGTCCAGTCTTTTGCTCTCCTACTCTCTCAAAGCCAAGTAAAAGGCTCACATACCACACACATCACAAGTAGAAAAGGATCATTTTAAATTTTTTTAAATCTAAGGCAAATTTTCAAAATTGCAAAAACAATATACAAAAGTTCCTGACTTCTGAGAAAGCCCTTAAGGAACATTTTTTTTTAATTCAATCTTTTCATTTTCGCTTGAGATTGCTGAGTCGCGTGTTTGGTTTCGCTGCGATGAACTGAGTGTAGCCCAGTGTAGCTCGCTTCCTTTCATTCATCTTTTGTTGCGAGCCAGCGGAGACTCACGTAAACAAGCATGAAGCAAAGCAGTGGGTACTGTACAGGCTACGGAGATAAATGGTTTAATTTCAAACCAAACACTTGTCAAAAGAATTAAAGAGGCGAGGAATTAAGAAAAATATCGCCGTATTTCATTTGTATTCCTTTGATGTTAAATGGGGCCCGGGCTTGATTTTACCCCGTTCGGCAGTAACGTTTGACGAGAGAGGCGAAGACGCAGATAAAAGAGCCTGTCTGTTGAGCTTACTGGGGCCCATACCTATCTTTGATCCCACACCAGGCTTAAGCCATCGCCGCTGACATCCTGTTTCCTGTCTTCCTCCTGGACTTTTCTCCTCAACGCTTTTTATACAAATCTTGAGCCCGATCAAGAGAGGTAGACTGCAAAATTCCTGTCCGCCATGATTCTGTCGTATTTATATATAATCGGGGAGGTGTCGCTACAAGCCTTGAAAAGTTTATCAAATTCTGGGCACGGAGTCGGCGATGGGTGCAAATCCCTCTGTCCAAACACGGGACCCTTGAACGATGTTTGGAGAGAAAAAGAGCGGCTCTAACTCGTGGCCAGGCTACCGCTGCCTAGAGTGCCTGGGATGTGCGTGCCTGTAGCAGCTAGGCTCCTGATCACCGGCCTGTCGTCCCTCACATCCCTGGCGGGACGGGAGCAGCGCCGCGCAAAGCAAAGTACAATAATCGCTGAAGAAAAGTGGTATCCCTTTGTAGCAGCAACAATAGTGTCAAGAGCGCGGACAGAGAAGAGCTGTTTTACAAGACGTGCCATTTCATGCGATGGTGAGAATGACAAATTCATAGCAAATTATTACAATTCTAAATATAGGTGTGTGTGTGTGTATGTGTGAGAGAGATAGAGAGGTGGAGGAAGGGGGGAGGGGGGAGAGAAGAGAGGAAGGTGTGTGTGTTGGGGGGAGGAAGGGGGGGGGGGGAATCAGGAATTCTTGACTAATATAAAATTTATAATTTCTTTCAAGGTCAGTCGGATAAGCAAATTTTCCTTTTTTTTAAATAATAATTTCTTTCGTCGATGGCGAAATTTAGGATTAAAATATGAAATTTTATACGGAGTGTTTTTCCTCTTGAGCTCCTTTCTTTACAATGTGTTTTATCATAGAGTTCTCAGTGAAACTCGAATATCTGTATCTAGAGATCCGAATGTTAGTGCAAGAGATTCGGCACAGCTCTAAACTCGATAATATATAAACAATCATACACTCTGATAAGAGACCAGCACAATCTCTAGATGGTCACAGAAGATCGCGTAACAAAATATCAAATGCTAATAAATTGAAATCAGCTGCGAGATAGTCATCTCGATAATTTTCTTCGTCTTTTTTAACAAAAAGTTCAGTTCCTCGGGTGCACTTATCCCGGAATTATAGTCGTCTTGAGCAGCCTATTCCACAGACTTTCTTAGCACATAGGAATTATTATGCACCTTGGAAACAGCACGACCCTATATAACTTATGTGCCACCTTTTTATCCTTGGGTTCTTTGAATCTCAAAAGATCCACTTTTATTTGAACAAGGAATTGGGTGCCAAAGCGTTGACATTTGAGTGATAATAGGAAAATGGCGCGATGTCAGCCAAAAAATAATATAGGCAAAGCATTCTTATGCAGATAGCTTCTCGTGTGTCTGCCAGCGCAGAGTGCAGACGATGACACAAGGTAAACAAGAGATCGCCGCACGATCAAAAGGCACAAATATGATTTGTTAGATCAAACACAGAGCAATTTTCACCCGCATGCTTCAAGCAGTCATCTTAGCAGCAATCGTAATGGAGTATCGTTTGTCAACTCATGAGATTCTGGGCAGATTTTCTAAAAAAAATTTATATGATGCGATAGTTATGAAGGCCATTTTATATAAGTTCAATTATATACACTGCAAATGATAGTTGAATTAATATTGGAGCAGTTTCAAAACGTATGAAATCTGTAACATTGTCTTTTACCTTCCGTAATATTCTCTCCTGTTATTTCAAACAGTTTCGTCATATTTTTTTCCTTTTTTTTCAATCAATTTCCATACTAGTCAGAGCAAAATGTTGCAAACTGAAATATTCATATTCGTTACCGCTTAAGGGTAAGATTTGTATTATCTCCCTTAGACGCGATTTGTACGCAAAGGGCAGAGAGCTGTGGGTGAGGATGAAGAGTATAATTCTAGAGGTTGGATTCCGTGCCGGCCGCCAGCTTTATTTGACTTTAATCATGATCTTTGAATACCCGTGCTTCGCCTCTGAGATTTGGTCGGAGCGGAACGGATAATTCCCGTGTGTCCATGAGGTGATACTGGCATGTAAACAGCACTGGTCGGACCTGGGCTCCCAGCACAATCAGGCAGGTCGAGCAGGCCTCACCGCGGGGACTCCAGCCCTCCCCAGAGCCTCGTGTTCACAAACCTTTTTTTACTCCAAAGCCCTCAGTGTCACTCACTAGGTTTTATTAAGAGTACAAATATAATAATTGTAGCGATCGCGTTTTATCGCTGTTTAGAAAATCCTTTGAGCAAACCCGGGGAAGGTTTGCGGCGACCCCTGGCCTCCTGGGATGTGTTCAACAAGACCTAGATTATCATTTTGTAAAGCACGCGAAACGTCCTCTGTTTGCCCACACACGACGCCTTGATCTTTCCTTCGGTGTTGACAAAGTGATATACCTCACACGATCAACCCCACAGTCCACCATTTTCTACTTTTCACTATTGTGTTTTTTTCATTGCCCTCAGTCTCACCCATCGCCGACCCTAGTTTCCTTTCCTTTCCACCTGTCTTTTGGTTGCATTTCTGCGCTTAAATTGGTTAAAACTATTTAAAGCCTTTTTGCACTGCTTTCTTTCAGAATGGATTTTATCCCTTCACGTTCTTCTTCTTTTTTTTTAATTTTGGATTGGTCTCTATATATTTGTAGGAGATAGATGTTAATTACTTTGATTTTGTGCAAAATCCTTCGCAGAAGTATACTCCTCTCTTGATGCTGTACTTCTCTTCACTTCAATATTTATAAACTGTTCTCTATTATGAGTGTGGCAAGCACTTTTTCAGATGCCGAAACTTCATGAAAAAAATTATGATTTCTGACTTTCAAAACATGTTCATTTCAATCAAGGCGATAAATTCGGGGAGGAGTACATTTTTCTTTTTCTTTTTTTTTTTTTTTTTTTTTTTGTGATGCTAGAGGAGGCGCAACGATTTTTCCTCCAATGGATCACATTATAGTAATGGACTGGATGTCACTATTGTAAGTCGATTGCGTTTCTGGCAAAAGCCGAAAGATCAACAACTACCACAGTCTTCTTAAAATAAAACACAACAATATGATGGATCTCTCAACAAGTACCCTGTTTACTTTCCTGCCACTGGAACCAGTGCGCAGCTTACTTCGCGGAGCCACATACTGGCCTGGCTGCGAGGTTTTGTGAAGGCGATGCCTCGCCTTTTGTCCGACCTGCCCCCAAAATATGATGATCCCTCTGTGGTTTTAATGTTGTACGCACCTGACCCTAGCTCTGGCTGCAAGCTTGAGTGGTTTTCTTTGTGAATGAATTTATCGTCTGTGCAGTCGGCCGCCCTTGGGACCACCACAGATTGCAGTATTCAGAGTTTTAGCAAGTTCTGTTTGTTGAAAGGGAGCTTTGAAATCAACATTATTTTTTTTAGCCAAACTGTTCACAGGCAATCGTTCAATAGGTTAGGCAAATGACATGGAGTAGGTGTACTGCAGGGAAAAAAGGTTAAAATAACAATGAGGTGAACATACAACTGTTACAGCATTATTGGAATCAAGAGTGATGAATTTAATTTGGTTTCGAAAATAATTAGTAAAATCATTTCAATCCCAGCCAAGATTTAACTTTTCATAGCTTGTTTTAGGTAGCTCTTTGTAGCGCAACCAACAGTACTTTCATAGAGCTTGTTGTGGTTTGTTCCCAAGATATATGTTGACATTTGATGGTTTTGCTTTTAATTTTTATTTCACTGGATTTGTTTTACTGAGATTACAACATATAATATGCCAGAAAAGAAAATTATGGATGTATTTAAAAAAATTGAGTAAAGAAAACACAACATGCAAATAGTATTAGCGTCTCATAGTGTTGGATTTGATCAATAGCTTAAGAAGTATGAACTTTTAAAAAGGATTTTTTTTTCCTTTTTTAAGGTTCGATTAATTTTCTTTCGGAAATAAAACCGCGCGCTTTGAAATTATAAAAATAAAAGCGTTAGAAGGAACAAATAGAAATCTTAATGTGACTTGCGTAATTTTCAATCTCAATTTTCATCTGCTAGAATTGAAGTTAGCTGGCAGAAACCAGGATAGAAACAGAAAGGTGCAGCTTTTGTAATCTCTGCAAACAAACAAGAGTCACCGTATGGTAACAACTGGCGAACATAAAGCCTGCCGGCTTCGCAACCGAGAAAGCCATTAGAGAATCGAACCGGACAAATCAAATTAATATTTTAATCTCCTGAGGTGAAATCAAGCAATTTCTATCGGATTGAGTCAAACGGCACGCC
Source organism: Elysia crispata (assembly GCA_033675545.1). NCBI lineage: Eukaryota > Metazoa > Mollusca > Gastropoda > Plakobranchidae > Elysia > Elysia crispata. Next base: position 33,759 of record JAWDGP010005454.1, on the reverse strand, counting down.
GGCGTCTATTGTTTTCTGAGGTCTCGTGTACAGCCGCCAGGGTTAGCAACATTGATGGTGTTCTGCGCGCCTCTCCCTCCCTCTCTCTCTCTCTCTCTCTGTCTCTCTCTCTGTCTCTCTCTCTCTGTGTGGCTTTCTCTCTCTGTGTCTTTCTCTTTCTCTGTCTTTCTCTCTCTCTGTCTCTCTCTGTGTGTCTCTCTCTCTCTGTCTTTCTCTCTCTCTGTCTCTGTCTCTGTCTCTCTCTCTCTCTCTCTCTCTCTCTCTCTCTCTCTCTCTCTCTCTCTCTCTCTCTCTCTCTCTCTCTTTTCCTTTGCCTGCCACACCGGCTTTTTTTTTTTTTAACCCCATTCTCCTACGACTCAGAGATATTTATTAATTGTATTTTTCTTTTTTTTTTTTCAAAATTTTCATCTTTTAAGATTACTATATTAATATTAATAATTTGGACCAAATTTCACAACAAATCAATTTTGATGTTGTTTTATTTTGTCAATAAGACACACTCTCTCTCTCTCTCTCTCTCTCTCTCTCTCTCTCTCTCTCTCTCTCTCTCTCTCTCTCTCTCTCTCTCTCTCTCTCTCCCCGCCCTACTCGCTCCGTCTCCCTAACTCTCTTTTCTCTAAACCTGATCCGCGTTTTTCAGCTACACTTTCTCCCTGTCTGCCTCTCTGCAATTCTTTTTATCCATTTCCTTTACTCTTTCGACTATTCCTTTGCCTGTTTGACCTTTCATGTCTTAAATCTGAATCTACCACACGATCTTCTTGTGATATCCCGGAGCCTGTGACAAGCTAGCGACGTGTGTCTCCGTGCAGAGCCTCCCTGGGTTACAATTTGCTACCGGTCCGGAAACCAGGCGATTAACTCTGACATTTCATTCGCCACATTACCGTGATTGAAAAATCAGCGGAAGTCTTTTGGCTTCAAGATGTTTCAAGTTGGTGCCCCTACACCAGGATTGCTACTCCTGCTCACTAGAACGGCAGAGAGGGTGAGCGAATCAGGAAAGAAAGGGTTATAGAGCGGGAACTGAACTGTTGTGTGCGCGTCTCGGGACAGGAAGGGATTACATGAACAATAAACTCTTGTCTTCATCAGAGATGACATTATAGGAGTCATTGCCAGCAGGACCAACAGGAAGACGGGAGATCATCCGACTCCATTGGGATATTTTGTTGAAATGGAATTGAAAATAAACAGAACTATGTTCTCCCGTTTCGCCTCTATCTAGTCAATGCTAAAGGCAGATAGAGAGAGCAAAATCCTCAAGACAAACTGAGGCCGGCGGTGTCAACAGAGAGATTTGGCTATCGCTCTCTCAAAGGCCACACCTGACATTTGAGATTTGCAGAGGTTGAGGCTTTAATCCGCTACTCGAATTTCCCCCGAGAATCCCTTGATGCCTTGTGAGAGTTAAACCCCCGCACGTGTGAGCCATATTTCCGGGTGTTCGTCTGCTCAAATGCCGCCTTTGACCACAAGTGTGTGTGTTTGTGCGTTTTATCATTTTATACTGAGAAGGGGAGTATGAAATCGTCTTGGCTTTGCAGAATGTAGCAATTGAAAAATATTGTCACTGTAATTTGAACATGTATAGTTTACATAATCATAATAAATTGCATCAAAATGTGCATGACAAGATCCTAATTGTTGTGACATTTCATATCCAGCAAAATGACTTCATTTTTTTTTTCGTTTTAGATAGAAGTGCGTTATTGAATTGATAACACAAGATGAAAAGGTGTTATTTTAAAGTTTTTTCACTGCCCTTTATTACAAGTCACACATGTTTACAACGAATTTTAGCGACCATGTACTTAGTATAGCTGAGCAATGGTGTGGTCGAGACTTTAGCATTGTTATATTTCCTGTGAAGAGTCTAGATGTAGAAGGTAGATCTGACACTCCACCTCTTTATTGCTCACAGGATCTCGCAGTCCCAGCCTAAGTCCACAGCGGCGCTCTCCTCCCGTCTCTTCCACTGCTGCCGCCAACAGTAAAACCAGCGCCACCACCAGCAGCAGCCTCAGCAGCAGCATCAACACTAGCGTGGTATCCTCATCCTCCCGCACGCCAAGTCCAGTCCAACGTCCTTTGTGTCCACCATCACCGGGCGTGTCCGGCGTGACCGGGGTCAGCGTCAGTGTTGGTCAAGGTGAGCTCGTGTCCACTGAGATCTGTGCTGTTGGCTCGCCCAGAGGCTCAGAGTCCAGTCTCTCCCCGTGTCCCGGGAGTGCTGGCGGAGGACCTATCAAGAAGAATACGCCCGGTAGGTCAAACAATCACTGCTTCTCCTTGTTTGTTTAATGTAAAAGATTTAACAGAATCAACCGAATGACACACAGTGGCTGATGTCAAGAATTACGTTAAAATGTTTTCACCTGGGTATCATTGCATTTGAGAGCTTTTTGTTTACGTTTGCTCGTACTTTAAAAGCCCTTTTACTTGGACAAACCAGTGGATTTAAACATTTGCAATTATAGCAAGTTAAACAAACAACAGCAGCGTCCTAAGCGACTGGAGTTTAGTTTTGACTTTCAGATTTCTCCCATAAATATTTTCTGGCACGAAGCTCACTTTGTTGATTTGTCCAGGTCTGCTGTGTGTGGTGTGTGGGGACACGTCTAGCGGCAAACATTATGGCATTCTCGCCTGTAACGGCTGCAGCGGCTTCTTCAAGAGAAGTGTAAGGAGAAAACTTATCTACAGGTGAGCAAATCATGGGAAACAAAGAAAAAAAAACAACCTTGGGGCTCCTCCTTGTGATATTAATTCTCATGAAATTTGAGAGAGATTCAATTTTGAAATTAGATGTTTTTAGAACATGATAATCCTTAAAGTGCTCAAATAATGATAGTGGTAACTTTTATTTTTTGGCGAATCGATATCACATATTACTTAATTCGCGACGATATAAAATTAGACCAAAGCGTTTCCTCCTTATTTTTCTTTCTTCTTTCCACCCTTTCTCCTAGATATTTACCATCGTTTGTGGTTAATCACATGAGCTTTTAACCCAATGAGAAGGTCAAGACCTGAGACTATTCTGAGCGTAGCTGTTAAGAATTTCTAATGCTATCCTCCACAGATGCCAGGCAGGAACTGGGATGTGCAATGTCGACAAAGCCCACAGAAACCAGTGCCAAGCTTGCAGGCTCAAGAAATGCATCCAGATGGGAATGAACAAAGACGGTATGTAAGCGTTTCGATGAGAGGATCTTCTCATTTAAACCTCCAGACCCAGAGAATTATAATATACAGTAATATCTAGCAAGTTACTAGAAAAGAAAAGGCAACACGGTGCTGAGTCTGGAAACTGGACGAATAACTGGATGCCCGTTGAACTCAGGAGGAATTTCCTTGTCGTTCTAACCCTGCACCATCCGGCACTTCAAAAGAAGAAGAAGAAGAAGTCGTAGATGATGAAAATCATGTTGATCATGGTTGTGCGAATGAAGTGAAAGGGGCGGAAATTATGCGAGCATAAAATCTTTTCATTTTTTTCCCTTAAGTATTTGAAGATACATCTAGATTTCATTATTTTATCAGTTCAAAATTGCAGTGTTCGTTTTGTTCTATGCTCACAACCCTCTTCATGTAGAGAGGCAAACATGATTTGGTTTCACTCATAAACATTTCCAACAATTTTAATCGTTAAACGTTAAGTTCGTTTCTTTTTTTTTTTTTTTCGTCAATGCAGCTGTGCAGAATGAACGCCAGCCCAGGAACACTGCCCAGGTTCGGGAAGACCAGATAGAGACAGAGCTGGAACATCCTCTGGTCCCATCTAACGCTACCGTGAGCGCTACCCACCCGGCATTCAGTCCCGGCGCCGGACATCGGTTCATCGCCAGCCTCATGTCAGTGGACGCTCCACTGGCCGGCGCAGTACACAGAAAGGGAGAACATGAGGACACAGGTCAGTCTGATACCTACAACTTTGTTGTAGATGTTTCTGTTGCTCTTGAATTATTGTTACTTTTGTTGCTTTTGTTATTGTTTCTCGTGTTCGTAATTGTTATTGTTGTTGTATTACTTTGCATAATTATCTTCCGCTTGAGCTTTTTGTGTGCCTGTGAACGAACAGTTTCTAAATACATGTAGATAATTTGTATACAAACAAACAAACAAACAAACAAAAAAAAGCAGTATGTTTTTTTCTTAGACATTCAATAATAATTGAACTTTTTTCTCTTTGTGTACATTATGTTGAATTGGTTTAAAATATTTTTTTTTTGCTGTTTGGTAAATAGGCGAGGAAAACATCGATGTGACCAGCGTCGACAGCGGAGAGCGGCCACGCTCGCCTGGCAGCCAACAGCAGCATCACCAACATCACCAACACCTGCAGCATTACCATCATAAACACCTTCACAACCACATCAACAACAACAACAATAACAACAACGGCAGCAGCAACAGTAACAACCAGAGCGCAGCGCTATATCTGGAGAGTGCCCTGTATCCTCCTGGCCACGAGACGCTGTACGAATGTTCCGCCAGACTTCTCTTCATGGCAGTCAAGTGGGCCAAGAACCTGCCATCCTTCGCCAACTTGCCATTCAGGGACCAAGTGGGTGACAAAAGCAATTAGAATAGTTAGCTTATTTTGTAAAAATCCAGATCTATTTATAAATTTAAAAAATGCGCAGCTATGAATTTGTGCAAGGCAGTGCAGCTTTTAGAACTTTTTTTTTGGTTGAATTCATAACCATCTAAAAAGCATTTAAAATAAAGTAATAACATTATTGGAAAGTACAGAATTAGCTAATTTCTCAATTCAAAATACTTGAAAAAGATTATATCACTTATTTGGAATTTCTTTCCATTTTATTCTAGTATCCGTTGTAGGAGTAAAATAAGGAGTAGAAGCATTTTGACGGAATATGAGTATTATGGCCATTCAGTTTTAAGCCCTTATCCTTCTTTTCATTTGTCAAACAAGAATTGATAATGTAAATAATCCTTGTAGCCTATAGCTAACCTGGATCATATACTCAGTTTTAATGTCACTCCTTATACCTTCTGTCCATCCCCAGGTGGTTCTTCTGGAGGAAGCGTGGAGCGAACTCTTCCTTCTCTGCGCCATCCAGTGGTCCATGCCTATGGAGGCGTGTCCACTGTTCGCCATCCCTGACCACCTCCCCCCTGTTGTCACCGCGAGCAAAGTGTCGCCATTCTCGGACATGAGGGTTCTTCAGGACGTTATGAGCAGGTTCAAGGCCGTTCAGGTTGACCCCGCAGAATTTGCATGTCTCAAAGCCATCGTATTGTTCAAGTCAGGTAAGGAAGATGATGCTTCAAGTTGTCTGGATGTATTGTTTATTTATGAACAACTCGTTAGTTCTTCATTTATTGTCTTTTCTTATAAGTTTTGACCTACTTTGTTTAGGATAGGTATGACAAGCTTTATTCCAACAGCTTTTCGTTTTTTCTCATTTTGTTTGCGTTTACTCATTTATGAAGTAAAAAAATAAATAGAAAGAATGCAAAATTTACAGTCGTAGAAATTTTGTACGCATTACATTATCTCATAAAAATTGATAAAAAATAAAGTGGTTTTGACATTTTCGCAACATCTAAATAAGCTGTTACATCTATTTTAGCGTGATTTTCACTTTTTTTTAAAATTTTTAATCACCTGCCAGATGCGAGAAGTTTGAAGGATCCACACCAGGTGGAGAGCCTGCAGGATCAGGCGCAGGTGATGCTGGGGCAGCACATCAGGGGGCAGCACCCGACACAACCTTTCAGGTAGCACTACACATTAAGTCGTGTGTAGAGGCTAACGACCATTATAGCGCGTGTCATGACGGTCACCGATTGGTGAAACTAGTTTTCTCAAAACTTGGGAACATAAGGAGATGAATTTTCCACTTTTGTGTCTTTTATAATTTATAAATATGAATAAAAATAAACCCAGCACTATTTTTTACTCAAAATTATCTCCTTTCTGGATTTGAAATTCTTTAAATTTTTACACAAATTGCTTAGTATGATAATAACCGTGCTAAGTCTTTGACACGATAATACGACGAAAAATATCTATTGTGGTTGATCTAAAATAGTAATAGTATGGTTGGGAAAACAAATCATTAAGCCCCACATCTCTCTTGTTCAATGTTATTACTTTCATAATAGTATGATCAATGATTATTATTGCTTTTCAAAATTGAAAATAGGAGTGCAATTGAATATATCTGCACTAAACTCAACTTAATTCCGCGATATTTATATGATAAACATTTTCCTATCTTCGCTGATGCCTTTGAAAGAATAAATTGAACGGCTTAGATTAGGAAACTGAATAAAAGCTTTTTCCATATCGAGTGGGAAAACCACTCTATAAAATCTTTGTAGATTACTATAATATATCTCTGATGGCCTGTTCGAACTTGAGTTAAGACGTCTCCTCTCTTTGATGGCTTATCTAACTTGAGTTAAGACCTCTCTTGACTTTGACGGCCTGATCTAACTTGAGTTGAGACCTCTCCTCTCTTTGATGGCCTGATCTAACTTTAGTTAAGACCTCTCCTCTCTTTGATGGCCTGATCTAACTTGAGTTAAGACGTCTCCTTTCTTTGATGGCCAGTTCTAACTTGAGTTAAGACGTCTCCTCTCTTTGATGGCCTGATCTAACTTGCGTTAAGACGTCTCCTCTCTTTGATGGCCTGATCTAACTTGAGTTAAGACCTCTCCTCTCTTTGACGGCCTGATCTAACTTGAGTTGAGACCTCTCCTCTCTTTGATGGCCTGATCTAACTTAAGTTAAGACCTCTCCTCTCTTTGGTGGCCTGATCTAACTTGAGTTAAGACGTCTCCTTTCTCTAATGGCCTGTTCTAACTTGAGTTAAGACGTCTCCTCTCTTTGATGGCCTGATCTAACTTAAGTTAAGACCTCACCTCTTTGTCCCTTCTCCTGCCAGGTTTGGACGCCTCCTGCTGGTGTTACCAACTCTCCGATACGTCCCATCTGACAGGATTGAGCGGCTGTTCTTCGGGAGAACACTTGGCAACACTCCCATGGAGAAGATCCTATGTGATATGTTCAAAAGTTAAATACATGTATCTGCAGCTGGTTATCAGTTATAGCACAATTATGGAACAGACATTGCAAGCGTAATTTTTCGACGAAACTTGATTTTTAAGCTTTTCTTGGAGCACGCGGGACTGTGGAAAAGCCTAAATTCAGACTCTCTGTTTTGATGATGAATTTAGCATAATATACTACGCTTACATATGTCACACAGCGCTATAAAAGAGTAGTTGAGATTAGAAGAGGAGAAAGTTTTGGAGTTCATCGACAGAATCTATGAACCGTTAAATCCTTTCGGCATTGGCTGAAAATAGATTTACATTTTAGTATCAGGAAAGCAGTTATAGTTTGAATGGGTTTGAATATCATAGAGCATCCCATGAAAAAAATATTGATGATGTAAATTAATCTGGATGTAGTATTAATATTGCATATAATTAATTGCAGATTTAAGAAAAGATATTTTTTTGTACTTGTAATTCTTGTAAAAATGTGATTTGCAAATTGCACAGTTTATGTTTTACACGTATATGTGAAATTACATGTACATAATTATGCAAAAAAATGTGCTATGTTTTATAGCATTTGTATAACTAGAATACGCGAGAACTCGGCTGGGCAAGTCCAGAGATGGCCAAGTTCTCTCCCCATTCTGTGTATATGATGTGGTGTTTGCGAGTTTCAGATTAGCGTGGCCTTAAAACTATTGACGGTAATAAATACAGAGTGTTGAGAATTCACATGGTATTAAAAGATGCCAAATTTGTTTTAAATTTTAAAGTTTCCTCCTTCAAGGCGTAACGAGAATATGCAACATAACGGGATGCGATGTCTGGTTAAATAAAGATCCTTTGCTACTAAGATTTTCACGATGCGAAGGAGAGAAGAAAAAAAATCGATACACGCCGAACATTATGGGGTGGGGGAGGGATGGGGGAAGACACGTGGTGCTCAAAAGCAGCGCACAAAGTCCGTTACATTAATCATTCTAGTCAAACAGCTGAAGCACAGGGTGCCAATGAGTATAATATCTTAATATAATATATACCAGAAAAAGTTATGTCAATGTAAAAAAATGATCCATTGAAAAGAAACAACGGACTCCATGGCTGTTGGAGCGACAGAGGGACGCGTGAGTACACAGTCTCCTTCCTTCCAAGATAATCTTCACAACTAGAGCAATTCACCACAAGAGTATCTGGCAGGTGTTTTTTTTTTTAATCTGATAACCTTTGTGCCGCATAAACTTCATTAATAATTTATATGTACTTGATAATAATCTATGTCAAAATAAATGTGCAATAATAATAATAATAATAAAAAAAGAAAGAAAGATTCATACGTGCTGTGTTTAATTTGATTTGATTTTTAAAATTCTCTTATCAAAGTCTAAATCTATGATTCTTTTACCTAATTATTTACCCATCGCGCTGTTTTTCCTTCGTTTTCTAAAATGTCCTTTTATGTTTTTCCACTTTCTTGACACTTCCGCACTTTCGCATTATTGCTAATTACCAAACTTGAAAATCGCTTTTTGAGACACCTATACAAATCAGGAAAGAAAAAGACACTTACCTTTTTGTTGTTGCTGGTTTATTTTTTTTTTTCAATAAAAATAAAAGATTAAAAAAGCGATATTTAAGTGTCGGTTTCTTGTAAGTATCTTCTGATTTCTTTACTGCGCTTTATTAAATAGTTATGCTCTAGTTTTTACCCATATTTCGTATGAAACTGTCATACCCAAACGCCTTGTTTTGGATTTAGTGTTACTTCAATTCAGCTTTTCTCTTTTTGTTTATCTCAATTTTTCCTTTCTTTGTACAATTGTTTATATTCAACGCAAAATCATGCGTTTCAAGATAGGTATGAATTACATAAAATCTTGAAAGACTAGAGGAGATAGACAGAGTATTTTTTGAGCTTTATATATTATATATAAAAACCATAAAAATTTAAGCAGTGTATATACATATTTTAAACGGGGAAAGAGTAATATAAAAAGTAATGAATAAGAACTTTTTAATCTACAACGCGTGGTTGTATTTGCGTGTGTGTGTGTGAGAGAGAGAGATAGAGAGAGAGAGAGAGAGAGAGAGAGAGAGAGAGAGAGAGAGAGAGAGAGAGAGAGAGAGAGAGAGAGAGAGAGAGAGAGAGAGAGAGAAAGATGCAATGATAATGAACATATGTAACGAAAAGAGAAAATTTCAGTATACGATATGTGTGTTATATCACTTTTTTTTAAAAACAAAAACAAACAAAAAAAACTTTAGTAGTATGTCATTAAAAGAGGAGTAAAGAAAGAGGGGTGTAGAAATGGCATCGGGGAAATGAGTGAATAAGAAGAATAGGAAAAAAAAATGCTGGAAATAAAGATCACAAGAAGCAAAAAAAAAAAAGCTGGGAGAGCTAGAGGTAGGGGGAGGGGGAGGTGTTACAAACCTTTCCAAACTGATTATCAACAGATTCTTTTAGAGGTCTCAATGCCATCATTCCAATGGTTCTCCAACTCGGTCTTTAATCGTGTTGCTTTGAGACGATACTGTCATCTCCATGCATGCACCAGGCTTTTGAGGTGTGGTAACTGGTAGGAATGAAACAAACAAAGAAAAAAAAAACACATTAGCGACCTCGCTAAGAAAACAAAAATTACCAATGTCTGTTTTTAGTTGAACTCTTTGACGTTTTTCGTTGCACTACTGAAATTACATTCATTTTGTAAACCACTCTCACATTGCGGATTTTTTGAGGAATTCCAATCTATCCAGATTATATTCTTATATTCTTGTGAAAAAACTAATTCCATAACAGGCAAGCTTAAAACATGAGAAAGGTACAGTTACCTCTATTTTTGGCAGCACGCTCAAGATTATGATCAAGCAGGTATGTAAGTAGGTTAGTTTAACACAATGCAACAGGGAACTAAATATAATGCAGATTTCAATACAAATAAATAGGTTTGGGCATGGTACAATCAAAAAGTTTCTGAAAGGAAAAAAAAAGAGAGATGATAACCGAATAATCCTTTGAGTTGTGTTATAGCACTAGACAGGTATCTGGAAATATTGAAAATAATTTATACCATAAACTAGAATGAAAAGGTATGGTATAGAAAATTACAAAGTAAAAATATATAATAAACGTAGATTTGGTAACCACGCAGAAAAAGGTATGCTGCTGGCAATTTCAAAGTAAAACATTGAATAAAACTAGAGATGGTAATTATTTCAACAGAACAAGGGAGTCGTAGAGTTGTGAACTCCAGGATAATATACTGTGGATCTCTTAGCGTCTGTACTAGAAAAGGTACAAGCAAGCACAACATAATATTTGAAAACGAAATTAAGATAGAGTAAAATTTCAAGCTTGCCATGTAAATAAACGATAACCTTGACATTAGTATGGTACAGATCCTAAAAACAAAGCAAATGTGGAAGTCAACCTCGTGAACGAGAGTAGATTATATAATACATTTGTCTTGTAAATAAGGCAATGGGGACAACACTAGTCGCACACCAGAAAGTGTAAATGAGGGTTAGTTACATAACACAATAAAAAGATTTATTCGTAAGTAAATCACACACACACACACACACGCGCGCGCGCGCATTTAATATGTTGTTGTGAAGGAGAGCAAGCGGCAGATATTCAATGTATTGTAGAGAAATGTAAGCCAGACCTGCACTATATAATCATGTGATAAAGCTAACGTTGGGTAATTTTTTGTTAACACGAGTATAATGTATAATTTAAAACTGCTAAATGCACTGGAAAGGCTTTTTTTAAGTAACAATAAAATATTGAGTTTCAATACCGAAGATTAAACAAAACACTGTCGGCTAGAAATTAAAGACACTTGAGTCAGATACAAAAAAATGAAAAATATATTCTCATCCTTTCCTGCTCTGCCTCTTTCTCTCACTAGTTTTCTCTTTTACTGTTTATCCCATTGTCTCTTTCCTTCGTTCTCACATGTCGAATTTATAGGTCATACGTTTTCTTTAATTCCACATCTCTATCCTGTTTGCCTTTTTCTTTCTCTTAAATAATACCTTTTTTCTCACTCGATATAACTCCTACGTCCTTCTGTATAATCCTTAGACCCCTTGGTTTTATTGTACCATCACATTTTATGGTTTACATTGATAGTTCTATTTTTAGGGGCTTATTTCTTGCCTATATTTGAACCTTTCATACAGGAAAGAGATAGAAGGAGACGCACACAG
>JAWDGP010005454.1:0-20000 GCA_033675545.1 Elysia crispata | reverse complement strand
CGTTTTTATCCCATCGTTGACTTTTTTCTTTCATAACTCTTTTCTTTTATTCTATGATATTTTATGAGTGAAGATACTGGTAGAACAAAGCATAAAAATATATTTGATGTATATACGCTTTTGTACGTCTTCTATCCTTTTGGATACTTTCAGCAAAAACTTTATAAAAATCGGAAATGTTAAATCTCTCACAAAAGCAGCTTCAGACATAGCAGAGCCTCGACTTTATTTTCCTGAACACAATCATATTATACAAGTAAATTGAACCTTTATCTTGCAAGTTTAACTCACTATTCTCAGAATGTTATTTCCAACTTCGTCTTACGGGCGTATTATCAATTCGCTTCCGTACCTGTGACTCCGTCTCTTTTTAAAGCAGTGTGGCAGTTAATGTCTGCGGCAAACTGTTCCTGAGACTTGTTAGAAAAAAGGTATTTATACAGTTGGTAGTCTAGGTGAAATAGGTGGGCTCTTTGTGTTATACTTTTACTTCAAACTCTCTCTTTCTCTCTAGAGAATTCACGGCTAGCCATTTCTTATCAATCTATGTGATTTTGAACATTTAAAAGAAACTATTAATAAACTTGGATGGAACAAAGTTATCTATCGATTCATAGAGAAATGCCATCGAAGTCTCTTCATAACATGATTGTGTGATAGTACATGAAATTGTTTGTGTAGATTCAAGGCATGCCAAAACATATATTTTACAAAATATAAAAACCTGAAACCTTCTGCAGATGGCTGTTACTTTACCCGGTGCACGGACAAAATGTAGAAACGAAGGAAAAGGAATAAATAGGCTTTGCTGATGCAAATGATTGACAATTTGCCCGTTCAAATGCGGAGTCAGGCTTGAACAGCAGATAAACCGAGTTTTTCCAGGTTCAATGTTCCATACTTGTAACCCTTTGTTAATCTTTACAGTTGTTGTGTTTACATTAGTTAAATCTCAGATATATCTATGTTTCCTTTTTTTCCTACTCCGTTTATATCGCTTGCTACGTTATTGGGTAGACTGCTAAATTCAATTAAAATTATTTTTCCGTAGGAAAAAATAAACGTGTCCATTGTAAACCCATTTTGTTAGGATGCAAAACAGTTTGATTTAAAGTCTGTTTAAGCTGTTTCACAATGCGAAAAAAAATGTAAGACTTCCTCTAAGCTATGCACTTTTCGAAAACAGACGGAAGTGGTTGCCACCTTAAACATCAATGCTAACGTCTCATCCTATTCTACCTCCAATATTCCCGGTTACTGATATTCGGTTAACTCATGCTGTCGCATTGTGAATGTCACATGATAAACACCCAACTTAGAAGCACTCAAAATCTTCTCATAAAATTGAATTTTAAAAAATCATGCTATATTAAAAATGTTAGTACTTTCCTCTGCATTATTTCTTCGAGGTTGAGCAAAACATAATCTACACCAAACCAAAAAAGGGTTATCGGAATGACTCACTATGGGAATGAGATGGCGAGATAGCAACAAAATGTTTAGTTGCAATTTTGTTGTCTGGTATGACAGCGAGGCCAGTATTGGTGCCAAGTAAAATATAAATTTATTTTCTACCTGTAGTAAGCATAAATGCATCGTCTAAGTTCAAATGTGAACAGAAAGTTAATGGTGTGTTCTGTAACAGAAAAGAAAAAGGATTTTGGTACGCGATTTTTTTTACTCCTTGATTTAGATAGAAGTTAGAATATAGATAACGATTATGTCTGATTAAAAAAGGAAGTTGAAAACAGCCGTTCGTTTTTTCTTCTTTCGCCTTTGCTATAAATGATCCTGCAAGGACGTATTTCATTGAAACAAAATGTATCAAGGCATGCACTCTGTATCAAAAGTAGTATAAGCTGCAGCTTATAAAATTTAATAAAATCAAAACAAGGATAGATGATGATGATGATGATGATGATGATGATGATGATGAAAATAATAATAATAATAATAATAATAATAATAATAATAATAATAATAATAATAATAATAATAATAATAATAATAATAATAATAATGATGATGATGATGATGATGATGATAACAACAATAACAACAACAACAACAATAATAATAATAATAATAATAATAATAATAATAATAATAATAATAATAATAATAATAATAATAATAATAATAATAATAATTCGAATAATAATACAAATAATAATAATAATAATAATAATAATAATAATAATAATAATAATAATAATAATAATAATAATAATAATAATAATAATAATAATAATAATAATAATTTTAAATTTGTTTATTTATCAAAGTAAATTCTTGTTCAAGCTCAAGGTGATTTACCATTTTAACCTTCTATACACAGCCGAAATGTGCAGGGCTAAAATATTGGCTTTATATAAGTACACAAATTATTATGATAAAGAGTAATTTAGATGTTTTATGCCCATAGAGTTAATTGATGATGGAAGGTTTCAATCAACAGAGCCAACCCTAAAAAAAAATTAATTCTAACATATCTCAGTGTGTTTTTCTTTCCTTAAACCGCTTCTGGAAGCATGCATTAGCGAATCACACGCACGTCATTTCGTGGGTTATAGATTTCCAGCGAGACCATTGATACAACTCTGTGACGAGTTGTAGGAGGAAATCAGCCAAGGGAGATACGCACTTTGAGTTTCCAAGCTGCATGTTTAATGCTTCTAGGATCCTGAAAGAATTTTCAATATTCAGTCGCCGGAACTCAAAGTAACGCAATAAATAAGAGGGGAGTATGACCTTAATCGATTCCTTTTCCCTATCTTTAGAAAAAAAATATATCATTTTGAAAAGCATATACGGAATACTGTTTAAACGTTTTTGGTTTTTGATTATAATTGATTATAATATGAAAAATAAAAAACGTTACAGATTTACGATTTTTGAAATATTTATACGTTCTGAAGAAAAACGTATGCTTTAATGTTTACAGTAATTCAAGGCTTAACTGACACAGATAAATGGGCCAACATCATCGGTAAGATAAATCTGTGTCCCTATTTTAGATTTTCGACTTTACTAAATCTGAAAACTCAATCAAAACATATTATTTAAAAACCGTGGATAAGATTTGTCCGTAAATTCTCTTGCCAATTGGTTTTTCTTTCTTGCTTTAATAAAAACCAGCAAATAAGTTAATGACCAGCAGCTGACAAACAATAACAGTTCAGCTAGTTTCAGCTTATTTTGAAATAATCATGAATTGAATAAATTCCGATTTCAAAATTATAAAAAGGCACCCGCTTTGTTTAGATCTTTAAAAGTGAATGGGGCCCTGCAGCATTATCTCATAGTACCTAACAGGTTCTTTACCACGAAAAAAAAAATATTAGAAAAACGTTGACAAATACATCAATTTAAAAGAGATACACGTGAATACGAGACTCTAAAAATTCCAAATACTTGTGCTGTTTTTCTAGCTACTTTTCCACCAAATTGAAAAAAAATCATCTGATTGTGTGAAAGTCACATCCACGAAGAAGAGGAGGAAAAGGAAAGTAAAATGTGATCAGACATCAAAGAAAAGTCTTCATCGAAACTGCAACCAGATTGAGTTAGCAATACTGAGAGAAATAGGAGAGGAGACCACAGTCAAATTTATCGACGCACGCAAAGGCAATGCGTTGGAGACAAGGTTCTTCTCCGGCAGCATCCCCCAGGAAAGAATAAAATCTAACCTAGATATGAAGACACGATGTTTACAGTGGTGTCTACTCCAGAGATCAGAAGCACATAATGTTGTAAAAAAATAACGTTACACAGCAAACACGTGTGGTCACTGGAACAGAAATGCGTCTGTACCTACCTAGGAAAGAAGCTGATGTAGTGGTTGAACCGGCTGCTGATGAGAGAGATGATTTTACAGCTGACGAGGATGGTGACCCAGTTGTTGGCCTGGAAGCAGATAGAGCAGCTGACTTGGGATGTTTACCCAGCTGTTGGCCTGAAATAGAGCAGTTGACGTGGATGTTGATCCAACTGTTAGCCTGGAAGCAGATAGAGCAACTGACGTGGGTGTTGACCTAGCCGTTAGCCGGGTTGCAGATAGAGCAACTGACGTGGGTGTTGATCCAGTTGTTAGCCTGGAGGCAGATAGAGCAACTGACGTGGGTGTTGACCTAGCCGTTAGCCTGGAGGAAGATAGAACAACTGACGTGGGTGTTGATCCAGCTGTTAGCCGGGTTGCAGATAGAGAAACTGACGTGGGTGTTGACCTAGCTGTTAGCCTGGAAGCAGATAGAGCAACTGACGTGGGTGTTGACCTAGCTGTTAGCCTGGAGGCAGATAGAGCAACTGACGTGGGTGTTGACCTAGCTGTTAGCCTGGAAGCAGATAGAGCAACTGACGTGGGTGTTGACCTAGCTGTTAGCCTGGAAGCAGATAGAGCAACTGACGTGGGTGTTGACCTAGCTGTTAGCCTGGAAGCAGATAGAGCAACTGACGTGGGTGTTGACCCAGCTGTTAGCTGGGTTGCAGATAGAACAACTGACGTGGGTGTTGACCTAGCTGTTAGCCTGGAAGCAGATAGAGCAACTGACGTGGGTGTTGACCTAGCTGTTAGCCTGGAAGCAGATAGAGCAACTGACGTGGGTGTTGACCCAGCTGTTAGCTGGGTTGCAGATAGAACAACTGACGTGGGTGTTGACCTAGCTGTTAGCCTGGAAGCAGATAGAGCAACTGACGTGGGTGTTGATCTAGCTGTTAGCCTGGAGGCATATAGAGCAGCTGACTTGGGTGTTGACCCAGCTGTTCTCGTGGGAGCTGATGGAGCAGCTCATGTGGGTGTTGCTGTGACGATGGACGAGGCTGTTAGAGCAGATGTCACCGCCGAGGGTGATGTTGAGCCTACGACGAGAAAGCCAGCACCGGGTGGATCTGTAGATGGCGACCGTTTGGGCGAGATGACCTATATCGTCCAGATGCCAGCATCATCTGTAAGAAGCTTTCCCGTGTCTCAGCCTGAGATGCCTTCATGCGAGGAGTCCATTGGAGACAGCTATCGACGGAGCCGGATACCTATTCGTTCGGGGTCTCCAGTTCTAGCAAGTCCTCAGCTACCTGACTAGATGAGACAGGAGCAGAGTCGTCTTCCTGTGCGACACAGTCCTATGGAGCCGGTTCAGCCCAGCCAGGTGGACGCCTCCAGAGACAGGACGTCACTGACGCAAGCGTCGAGGATGGAACTTAGCAGATCATCGCGTCTTGCACTAAGGAAGAATTGACATTGCTGAATTATAATTTTATGCTTTGTGTAGATTATGCCTTTGAAAATGCACTGTTTGTTATGAGGGCATAACCAAAAAAACCTGGGAGGGATATAAACGGATGGATTTTAGTATTTTTACTCTGTATTCTCTTTTTCAGGATTGCTTGCTATCCATATTCCTTTGAAAGAACAGGATCCTCAACTTTGTAAGGAGAAACTGATATGCTTAGGCGGTAATCCGTTCGTGCTTCTTGAGAGCGAGAAAACCTTCAAGTTATGCTTGCTGTCAGATAAAGTAACTGAGATCTGACCGGACGAAGACAAGCAGCATTCTAGTTAGGCACTGAGCTGTTAAGCACTGCATCCTTTGAAGCAAGTTGTAGGTATGGGCTTACAGAAGGTTCGCTTCTATACTGATGGTCGTTTGACACAGTTTGTTAATTGTAGGGCTAGCCTCTGTGGTGGTCTCGGTACTGATACTATCACATCACAGGCGCTAATAGTAGGTACCACAAAGTGATTTTTCTACCCCAGCAAATTTGAATATACCCAATTGTACTGTAAATATCTTGTTAAAATATGAAATTTCCAACAAATTTCATCAAAATCCGTTGGTAAATAAAAGTTTTACAGCTGTTTCAATTTTGCGCATAACGACACAAAACAAATTGAGTGCATCGGGTTCTTTTTAAGGACATATAAAAGTCATTTGTTAAATATTATGAAACAAAAAAGGACATATTTACAAAGTCCAAGACAATGACTATACACATACGAAATTTCACGGAGATAGAAAGTAAACAAAAGAATTTATTGGTCATGAAATATGGCCAAAAACACTTGTGGCATATCAAAATTACAAGCAAATACTCTAGATGAGGCACTTTTGGACCATCGTAAAAAAACACATATTCTTCAGATTGTTTCAATACTTAGTTTGCTAATACGCAATGTTGTATTTAGTTGACTCAATTTTTGTCAGCAACCTAGAAAGCCATTTTGAAAAGATAGAGAAAACCAAAATTGGCATAGCGCCAAATTTTGCGCCTTGGAAGAAAATTGGTAAAAAAGCGAATCATATTGTAGAAATTATATCATAAAAAACACAGTTTTCGTACTAGAGTAATGAAACTTTCGGAGTTTATGGTTTTTTAGATGCTGAACCTGATTATGCTATCTATTTGATAATTTGACCACTGTTTCTATTTCAAAACTGCATTGTAAGTCAATGATAGAAGTAAAAAAATAATAGTCACAGATGAATTATGATTGAACATATATTTTCAAATGTATACATGATAAAGCATTATGATTTTGATAGTTGTAGAAAACTCCCATGATAAACTGAGGTTCAATACACGCTTACATTAAAGCTGAAACTGAATGACTGTAAAAGAAAGTATTACATAACAGACAAAATACATTACAGTTTTCAAAATATAAATTGAGAACCAATTCATGTAAAGGAATTAGCAAGCCTGAAAATATCAATATTTTGTTAAATGAAAACAATTTGAGCCTGCAACTTTAAAAAAATTATAAAGTATAAACAGAAATTTTCGTTTCTTTTAAATTGTGAAGGTTTCTGTTCCGTGTATATGTTTTTTTAAGCCGCACCTATGGTTTTTCCCACTCTGCTTACCTCTCGGTCTCACTACCTCTTTTGCCAGACATACTATGTACCTGTATCAGTGTCACTTTTTTGTTGACTACCTACCTGTACACTTCGCTAATGAAAGTATCTATACTGTTTGTACCTTGCAGCGTTTTCTGTTTGTTTTACTAAATAAACCTTGAACCCAACAACAACATCAAGCAACAGTTTCTGTCAAATTTATTTTCACCGTAACAGCATTGTATTTAATAATCATCATCAGAACTTTAATTTTGAATGATTGTCTTTTGCCTAAAAGAGGGGGTTCATTGCATATCTTTCCAAGCAAAGTCTGGTAAAGATTTGCAGCAGTACCTGTCAGTCTTAAGTCCTCTTGCCCCATCACTAATTTTCTATATCGAATCTGATCTTTAAGATTTTCTGCTTTTCCATTTTTATATAACTGATCAAGCCCAGCTTTTGTGGTGCACAAACCACCTTGACACAAAACCGCATTCATAATTTTAACTTATTACAAAAGAATTCCAACTGCTTTTTTTTACTTGGAACCATAGGGGCGCAATGGAGTTACAGGAGTGAGAAAATGATTCAAAGATGAAAATCAGTTGAATAAAAAGAGGAAAGCCTGGCTAACGAGAAAGTATTACTAAAAGTACAGAGGAGTCCATATACATTCAACACCTAAGGGAAACTTTTGCTTCAAGTCAACTTTGTTTGCCAGCACTATTTTGTATTTCTTTACAAATTAAATTGCAATATTTAAAGCCAACTTTTGCCTACAGTCAACTAACTTTTTTGGTCCTGAGGTATTTATCCAGACTCCAGTGTAAAGTCTATGGAAGTAAAGAAAGGGCCAGGAATGGAGAGAACGACGAAAAAGATACTGATTTTGAGGATGAAGACGATCATTACATTGATTATGGTGATGATAATGATGATGATGGTGATAATGATGATGATGGTGATGATGATGATGTGATGATGATAATGATGATGATTATGATGATGAAGATGATGATGATGATGATGATGATGATGATGATGATGATGATGAAAAAACTGTCTTCACAAGCATGGGCATTATTAACACTGTATCGCCGATAATATTTTTTGTTTTATCATGTTTCACTCCTTCAAAGATAAAAATGAGCCTGACTTTAACAACAGAAGAAAGAAATTTGCCCATTTCACTCTGTGTATCTCTGAATCCATTGGAAGCTAGGAAGCGAGAAAGAGAAACAGAAAAGGAAAGAGAGAGAGAGAGAGAGAGAGAGAGAGAGAGAGAGAGAGAGAGAGAGACTGAGGGAGAGAGAGAGAGAGAGAGAGAGAGAGAGAGAGAGAGAGAGAGAGAGAGAGAAGCACAGCACTATGGCATCAGCTTCCCCTGAGTATAATTTGCCTCCTTAGATTAGAGGTAAAGGCAGTCTGAATCGAATAGCGAATAATGTGGCTCTGTCCTGCCCCCACCCCCACCCCCGGTAATCCTGCGTTCACACCAAAAAATCGCTCGTCCAGAATTTTCCTTGAGCACACACCAATATAGTGCACCAAAAATACACTGTACTTTATAATTATCGATGTGTGCTTACATAACATACCTACAGTCTTGATTATCACACAAAGACTATAAATATGCCCTAGAAATGTAGTAAAAGAATACGTTCGTCATTACGTCATAGGCAAAGCACACAATCATACAGGCATCTCAAATCAATGTTCTAGCTTGAATACATCTAGTTACATTGGTGATAATGACAAGGTATGATGATAAAAGCAATAAATCTGTTCAACAATTCCTTTCTTATTTTCAGCTCAATGAAAATAGTTTCTGTCTAAACCTAAGGTTTGTTGAATACTTTTTCACTGTGGCAGGGCAAGGCACCTTGATCTGACTAAAAATAATTGAAGAAAGTTATTTTGATTTCCATAGGTTTTTTTTTTTTAAATGTTCCATAATCAATCATTATGGTCTCCACCTTGAAATGACTTTATAAAACATAATGATTTGTCGAGTTCCTTGACTGGAAGAATTATTTTAAACTTTGTACTGAAGTGCTCTTCTCCCTTAAAAAAGAAGTTCTAAGAAAGTCTTTATCTTCTAGTGCGCGTTTCTTTATGCTACTCTTCTCTTCTATGTCAATTAGTACATCGTACTACACGTATTTTCCCCGTAGCCTCAGTTTCCACTGCGTTTAATTCACGATGGACGGGATAGTTCTGCCTAAAGCACCTCTGTCCGTTCACTGTTGGAGGGAAGTCAAATAGCAGCGTCCAGTTTTCTTCTCACCTCCAGACCTGTGGGTAAGGACAGTTTTAGACTTTCCGCCAAATAAACCATTGATTTCTAACTAACCCCTTTCAGTTGTTGCATGCAGGAAACAGGGGTATCTGCGGAGAAGTTCGGTTGCCGCACTTATAATTGAGGCCTCGACGTGCGCACCTGGGGGCACGTGCCGTCAGACCCGGGAAGATGAGTTGTGGGACAGGAATGCTGTGGCTCGTCCAGTGGTTGTGCAGCCTCCTCAAGGGGGAGGGGGAGGGGGGGTGTTCTGTGAAGAAGAATTAGCCCGTGTCTGTGTTCCCTCCTTTCTATTAAAACCAGCCAAAATTGTTTTAGGGTTTAATAATTATCAAGTTGACAACTTTCTACGTCGTCTCCTACTTTTTTTTCTGTAAAGAAAGCTAACCCTGTCTTTATCACAGCTAGTTTAGGTAATGCCACGTTTTCTCAATCCGAGCGAGAAGTCTGCTCGTCTCTCAGATACCTCCAGTACTGTAAAACTTCTCTATTGTCACCTCTTTTAGACCGTCGCGCACAATTGTCTCTTTCTCTGCAGCAATTGGGGCTGACTGACCACTAGACATTAATTGCCAACATCAGAGAAGAGGAGACAAAACAGAAGGAAACGAAGTGTAAGGCCAGAGGCAGACAGTGATAAGCTATACAGATTCAATAAGCGAGACCACTCTAGTGATGTGCTCAAAATAAATAAAACATGACTATAACGGGAATTTTAGTTCCAGGAGAAAAATCCTGCTGTAAGCAAGTTCCCGCTTCAGGAATGCAAAGAGATCTATCCCCACCCCCCTCAAGAAAAAAAAAAAGAAAAAGTTAATGTACGAACTACTACTTGTAAGTGTAAACACAGCTTGACAAGAGAAAACGACTAATAGGCACCCGCAAAATCTTTTTATAGCTATCACGTGGTTTTAAGAAATCATGGAGGCTGTGCTATTATTGTCCATCACGTGGTTCAAAATATACAAACAATGTGTCTATAGCAGTACCATCTGTCTAGGAGGCCTGTTCACAAGGTTACGTAACATTATTCAGATGGGCCATCATCTGGCTAGCTATCAGCCACCTGCGCGAGGTTTGAACAGTTGATTAGAGCATGCTTAGCAGTACACACTGTGTTTTCACTGGACTCTCCTGCCATTTTGTTATTGGATTACATTCATTCTTTCTTGGATTATATTTCTTATCTTATTCTTTGTTATTCGCCCTTGGATTGCACCTTGTTCTAACAGATGCTTTCAATGTGGAACATTCCAAGAATGCTTTTTTGTGATTTGGTGTAGATTTTCCTCTAAATGTGTGCACACTGATAGAGTATGACCCGTGGCACCAAACATCATACAATGTAATATAAATAAATATATATATATATATATATATATATATATATATATATATAGACTGATAAACAATTATACATGTTAAGTTCATCTAAATATGCTTTAAGTTTAATTAGCTTTTCCCTTTATGGTCTCTGCGATATCACTTTATAGAGAGAAGGTGTGCTAAAGTGGGAGCCAAAGTTTTTTAAAAGCCTTTTAACTAAAATCTCTGATACTCAAAGTGCCCTCAATACTTTAACCTTAAGTTTCATATTTCATTATATGGTGTATCGGTGTCATAATCAATTTCCTTAACTGTTTATTGTTTAGGGGAAGAAAGTGCACTGTTACAAACTGTAAGAGCGGCTATGCCAGTCAGAAGGGGAAAGAAAGTGAAACGGTTATTTTATAATTATGGTTTTCCGAAGGACCCAACTGAATGTCATAAATGGGTTTCGAGTCTCCCTAACAAAGTTGAGAAAGTGACTGAACATATTGGAGTATGCAGTCGACACTGGCTCTCTGATACTCCTCACATTCGAAGAGGAAGATAATATTTATAATCTCTATGCATCCTCCTATTAACTTTGGTGAGATACCTTCACCATCCATATCACATGCTCATCCAAAAACTCCTCGCCCTACCTAAAAAAAGCTCTCAGTGAAAACAAAGTCAGAGAAATTGACGAACTGGATACATTCATAGTAAAAAAATAAGTTTAACTGTGACACTGTTAAGGAAGCCCTTCAAGAAAGTTTGCTCCTCTATGGACCCAGTGCTTGTAATGCAGATAGAACAGAGCAAGCACTTGCCAGCTTCAGTCGCGGTGGTTGCATGCATGAATATGTTATATACTTCCATATTAGACTTAGAGATGCAGATGCAGGAGTGACTGTAATTCAATTTGAAAACTACAACGGTTTTAAATTGGTAACACACCCAAATTTCCCCTGTAAAACTGTGAATCAATGGGATCAGCTAGAAGTTGTCCTTCATTTTTACACTGGAACAGGTTAGTACTGCCCATCATTCTGACCACCCCCCCCTCCCACATACACATAGACTTCTGTCTGTATCTCTTTCACTCTAAATATCACCATATCTTTTTTTGTCTTTCACATTCTGTCATTCCTTGTTTTGCTCTTGACATGTTACTCCAGTGCCTTTATTTAATGTAGCCTACTGTAACACTGTGTTATCAAGTCTCGAAAAGGTGTACATGTGGATCTGAGTTTCAAAGTGTAAATATTTGAATGTAATAGAAATTATGATGAGAAGGGAGAGTGTGTGTGTGTGTGAGAGAGAGAGAGAGAGAGAGAGAGGCCCGGAAGGGTTAAGAGTCGGATTGAGCTAGAGAGATGAAAGAAAGAGAGAAGGCCAGATATAAAGCGCACATGGCTAGCACCTATTACCATATCTAGCACCCCCCTTTTCCACACAAATAGACCTCTGGCTGTCTGCATCTCTTTCACCCATTCTCTCTCTCTCTCTCTCTCTCTCTCTCTCTCTCTCTCTCTCTCTCTCTCTCTCTCTCTCTCTCTCTCTCTCTCTCTCATTCATTATTTTATCTCTTGCTCTAAGATTCTACGTACCTACTATGTTTGTTTTTGTTCCTTGGTCGAATTTTACAAAATTATAATCTCTGTCCCCCCTCTCTCTCTCTCTCTCTCTCTCTCTCTCTCTCTCTCTCTCTCTCTCTCTCTCCCTCTTTCCCTCTCTCTTCATTTGCTTCTTCTGACTTGATACAATTAAAAACTCTCCTCATTATCTGATGTACGTGTTCTTAGTGTGTCACTCGAGTGCCGGTATTTGATGTACCGTACCACTGTATTATCAAATCTCGAAAAGGTGTACATGTGCATTTGAGTTTCTAAGTATTTGAATGTATAGCCTACATGTACTTAGAAGTTATGATGAAGAGGGAGGGAGGGAGAGAGAGAGAGAGAGAGAGAGAGAGAGAGAGAGAGAGAGAGAGAGAGAGAGAGAGAGAGAGAGAGAGACGAGGGTTAAGAGTCGTATTAAGCTAAAGATGAGAGAGAGAGAGAGAGAGAGAGAGAGAGAGAGAGAGAGAGAGAGAGAGAGAGAGACGGGGGTTAAGAGTCGGATTAATCTAAAGATGAGAGAGAGAAAGAAAGAGAGAGAGAGAGAGAGAGAGAGAGAGAGAGAGAGAGAGAGAGAGAGAGAGAGAGAGAGAGAGAGAGAGCACATTGCTAGCACCCCGCAGACCGGCCCATCTGAATAATATTACATAACCTATGAACAGGCCTCCTAGATAATTGGTACTGGTCTAAACGGACACGGAAATCCATGTGACGTCACAAAATTCGTGTTTGACTCAGATTTCACTTCCTTTCCACCAATGTTCAAAATGGAGAAAGGACGTGTGTTCAAAACGTATGAAGAGTTTGAGGCAGCCCTTAAATCATTTTCAGTGGCACTCACAGTCTATTTGTGAAAAGATCGAGTGAGTCAGTGAAAGAACTAATACTGAAGTACCTAAAATATAAAAGCATTCTCTTTGTGTGCAAGCACTCCCCGTCCAATCACACCAGCTCCTCGACGGGTCAGCGCCCATGCTAAAGGTAAGTCCCATCAATTGTGCTAATGAGATTTAGAGTTAAATATAGATAGGTCTTATATCCAGATCTAGACGATCTGATTTTAGATTTTAGTGGTTGGTTAAAGATAAGGGGTGAGTTATCCTAAGCCTAGATTTTTAAATCCTTCCCTGCCTCTTGGAGTAGATCTAGATCTAGATTCTAGATCTATAACAGAATGGAAAATTTGGCATGAGGGCACCAAAAGCCTTATTGAAAGACATTGTCAGAGTACTGATCTGAAACATTTTGCAGTTCATAGGACAAATATTATAATTTACTCTAGATCTAGATTTTCCAATCAATCATTTATTTTGAGGTTTCAGATTTTATAAGCCAAAGTTATTTTTCTTTAGATGTTGGCCACTGCCTACCATGTGGCTTGATGCTATACACTAAATGAACTTTGTAGCATTCAACTCTATCTATAGATACATAACTACATACTCTTCATCACTTTCACAGGTCCCTCAAACTAGATTGTCAAGCCAAGATTCGGTTGAAGATCCAGAGGCCGAGACCAGTCTCCGCCCTTCCTGGCCATCACAGTGTAGTATTTGAACCATCAAGGGCATGGCCTCACCCAAGAAGTAATTACACTTTCCTTTGTTTTTTTCTATTCTGCCTCTTATGGAAATGAATACATATTTTTATATACATGCGGACTGTGGAGAAAAGACAGGAAAGCCTGCATTGCTTGTTCGCTTGTACTGTTACAATGCAGGCAGGGCAAAATGCTAAGGATTTTTTTCTATTTAAAGTTTTGGTGCTTTCTTTCCAGTTTTTACAGGTTGGGAAGCGGTGTCAATTTTGCAGAAATAAATTGAATATAGGAAAAAAAGGTTATTTAGCTCTGTCGTTATAGCAATGGTTTTCGCTATTCGAGATGTTAAACATGGGTTCCACTGTACAGGAAAGAGAATTGTCCGTAAATTTAGGGAATTCTGTATACATTTTACATTCATGTGATCCCCCACAAATTCTGTCCTTGGACAGACAAACTTTTGTTGAAGGTTGGACGTGCAAAAGAAATGGTAAAAATATAATTCTACGCTGAGTACGATATTTTTCCATCATTGAGTACCAACCTGTGCGAAAGTATAAAACTAGACGATATATTATCTAGTATAATGTATTTTTTATTATTATTATTAATATAAATTTTTATACATTTCAATTCCAATATTGAGATTTGTATTGTAGTTCAAACTATCCATGATATTGGTGTTTATTTTATCATTAATTTGTATAAAAAAATTTCTTCTCTCTATCTTTACACCCACAGCTCACCGTTATTTCCAACGAAAGATCATTCTTATTTCTTCATATGATAATAGTGAGTACAGCTAGGTGTTTCGTTTTTTTTTTCAGGATACCATATCTACTCTCTCTCTCTCTCTCTCTCTCTCTCTCTCTCTCTCTCTCTCTCTCTCTCTCTCTCTCTCTCTCTCTCTCTCTCTTCTAATATACAAATTTATAACTCGTCATTACACCGAGAAAAACTTGCTTCATTAAAACCAGTTTCAGCATTAGAAAAGAAAATCCTCAGTTTATAAAGCCACTTTAAAACTATTACAAAAGTATATAAATTCTCTCTCTCTCTCTCTCTCTCTCTCTCTCTCTCTCTCTCTCTCTCTCTCTCTCTCTCTCTCTCTCTCTCTCTCTCTCTCTCTCTCTCTCTCTCCCTCTCTCTCTGTATATATATATATATATATATATATATATATATATATATATATATATATATATATATATCCCCTTCTTTTCTTCCCTATCCTTTCTATGTGTAACTCGTTCCTTTCTATTCATAATTATATGTTCCTCTCAACATCTTCAGTGATAATCTGACAGAGATCTTCAACCTCTTCTTCATTTTGAGAAGATCAGCAGCCACAGACTAAGCAACTTGAGACAATGTGCTTTTGAGAGAGAATCCTTACCATCTACTGAGTTTTGAAGAGTGACGCAACACCTAGTTTTGCCCTTGATGTGTAAGTTGATCTTCTTTTCTCAAGAATTTTAAACTACTTTAAATTCATGTGATCATTGCTTTTGATGTCATAGAAAAAGTGCTGAGACCTTCTGTTGGTTCAATTCAAGCAGCCTTGTGACATCATGGCATTATTATTATTTTTGTGTGTGTGTGTGTGTTTTTCTTCGTTTTCTTCAGTAGGACAGACAGGTTTTTCAATCTTTCATGTCATCTCTTTTCTTATCCTCTCAGCTTAAAACAAACTTCATCTTTCACAAAATTCATTTTTCTTTTGGATTTTCTCAAAAAATTAAGAGAGGGAAAAAATCATTTCTTCTTGCTTTAAGTCTTTGCAGGTCAAGACAAATTTTGGGCTACGTTTGTAGATCAATCAAAGGTAGTCAGCTAACACCTCATGTACAAGTGAGACTAACATGTTTACCTTCTAAAATTCATGTCTTTCTTTTCAACCAAATTTCATGTCTGCAAAGTGTTGTCTGTGAGTACAGTATTATATTTATTTACTTACATGTATCTTTATGTAAGTCGCCATGTAGTGATGTATTTTCTGGTTTTTTTTTTTACTTCAAATTTCAAAGAGCATTAGAACGAGAGAGAGAGAATATATATATATATATATATATATATATATATATATATATATATATATATATATATATTCAAGCAGCTTTGTGACATCATTGCATTATTATTATTTTTTTTGTGTGCGTTTTTCTTCGTTTTCTCCAGTAGGACAGACAGGTTTTTCAATCTTTCACGTCATCTCTTTTCTTATCCTCTCAGCTTAAAACAAACTTCATCTTTCACAAATTTTTTTTTTTTTGGATTTTCTCAAAAAATAAAGATAGGGAAAAAATCATTTGTTCCTTCTTTGTCTTTGCAGGTCAAGACAAATTTTGGGCTACGTTTGTAGACCAATCAAAGGTAGTCAGCTTACACCTTATGTACAAGTGAGACTTGTCTGCAAGGTGTTGTCTGTGAATACATTCCTTCGTATTATGTTTTTTTTTTCACTATGTGTGATTTGAGTCCTTTGAACTTTCCAGCTTTGAAAATGTTATAGAACTGGAGTGAGATGTTATATTTGCAATCTTTGCTGTACTTATGGCAGTGGTTGTCTATACATAATTTTATGTAGAACAGCGCTCAACATATGTGGTATTCATCTACGTTCAAACAACAGAGACAATATATGTTTATATTGCTTACAACTACGTTTATTAGATACATCTTTTTTTGTTGTTTTTTTTTTTTTTTTTTGTAGCTAGACACAAATCCTTAGATGATTCATGGAAAATACCCGGTATATCAATGAATTAGGTGCCCTGCTCTTTAGATTAGGCAATCATGACCTTCTGCGCATCTCTATACCTTGATGCTGTTAGTGCATCTGTCACTCATTTTACATTTAGCCGCTTTTTTAATCCATGCTACATCTTCTCTCGCTTCTTTCCCCTGCTGCCTTTTCCTTTAAAATCAATCCAGTTCTCAAAAATGTTTCAGTTTCTTTTTTCTCATCACATGGCCAAAAAATACTGCCTGTAGATTAAATATGGTATTTATGAGCATATATATGCCAGCTCCTAGTACCACACTTTAGTTTGATTTCTTTGAAGTCCATAAATAAGATTCATAGCATTCTCTTTAGGAACCACATTTCTGTTTCCTCCAGTTAATTTTGTAGTTGTTTTTTAAATTGTCCAAGCCTAACATCCATACATAAGGATGGGTTCAGTAAAACACTCCAGTGCCTTTTTTGATGCGATTTCACAGTTGTTGTGTCCATCTCTTCACATTCAAGTGCCCAAGTATTTGCATTGATTCCTGAAGGAATTACCTTTGGCCACTAAAGAATTGATCTGTGCACACTCATTGTTTCGATTGACGACCATTACTTCTGTATTTTTGCTCTTTAATCCATATCCTTTCCTTCTGCTTTCTTCTTCAGTGATGTCTAATAATTGTGGCAAGTCTTCTTTATTTTCTGCAATTAATACAGCGTCATCAGCGTATCTCATGTTGCTTACTTTGTGCCCTCCTATTTTAATTCCTGGGTATCCTTCTATGCGTCTCAAATCATTTCACTGTAGAGAGAGAAAAGGTCTGGAGCAAGCACACATCCTTGTCAGACACCGCACACTCTCTTCCTATATTTTTAGTTAAAAAACTTTGTACAGTGCTATCTTTACTTAAGCTCATGTATCTTTATGTAAGTCGCCATGTAGCGATGTATTTTCTGGCTTTATTTTTCCTTCAAATTTCAAAGAGGGTTAGAACGAGAAAGAGAAATAGAGAGAGAGAGAGAGAGAGAGAGAGAGAGAGAGAGAGAGACAGACAGACAGACAGACAGCATAAGCATACAATGACAATATATATATATATATATATATATATATATATATATATATATATATATATATATATATATTAAAATTTAAGTTATTTTTGTTTTAAATATTTTTTTATATAAGCCTCTAGTTTTAAATGTTACAAAACTTATAACCATTTCTAAAGAAACTCAAGTTTCAGTATACATTGTCGATTTTAGTCGAGACGCCTATAATACAAGCCTTTTCAGTTGAATATTGCTCACCTGATCGGCTGGTTAATCAGCACACTGTTACGATGACATTTGTTAATAGCTATCTAGAGCAACTCCTTCACAGTCAAAACAACATCGTTCTCAACCTAACATAGAGAGGACGTGTTTTTTTACATTGTGAATGTCAAGGTGGTGGTTCTTGTGGAAACGGTCGACCTAGTTTTGGATTAACAAAAGACACAAACGTTTGTTGCCTCGTCTTTTTTTCCTAGTCTTTACTTGGCTAAGGTTTCACCCCCCATATTAATCTTTCTTTTTTGTGATTCCTTTTCAGAAGTAAAACGTGGGACCTTGTTTGAATCCTCAAAGCTTTCTTATCATCCAGTTACTATTTCTCTGGATAACGCATTTAAAGAGAACATGGAAACTATGTTGACTGGAGTAAAAACCTAATCAATGAATGTTTTTGAAAAATTTTATGTGAATTATCAATTGTCTTTTATTGTAATGCAATGTGAGCTGAAAGTCAAACAAATTAAAGTTCATTTAACAGGCAATGCCCTTATATGTATTATCTCTTTTAATGAAAATGTCATATTCGTTTATGTTATATACATAAGTTTCACTGACGTTATTTTTAAAAGACTGTTATGTGTCTTTTTAATTATTTTAGAAAACAATGTGTATTATAATGATTCCTTTTTATATTTTTATAATTTGGATTTCTCTGAATAAACTCAGATAACACTCTTTTTTTATCTGTCTTTGTTGTTTTTGATAAATGTCCTGTTTTTAATAGGTTTTCGTATGTGTTTATGGTATTCATCAAGTGATTTCAAATCATTGCAATTTGCACAGAGTTTAAGATCCGTCATTTTTATACAAAAGAAATATTGAACTCCATTTTACAGTAATAGAAACATAAACCCTTATTACCGAATTGATAATGCGTGGGTGGTATGTGTTGGAAACATAACATGGAACAGCCAACTGCCACAAAGATGGTGAATCAATATTGAATAATTAAATAGGGGTGACAAAATCCTCTTTATTTCTATCTCTACAAATCAAGCATAATTAAATATTATTACAATAGAATAGAATTCGAAATTAAAAAAAAATTCAAAACGGTAGAAAGATTTCCATTTTTTCTTTCTCTATACTAATAAAATAGACATGCTGTAGAATCGAAATGATCCCTATAAATCATCAAAATAATACCATATTATCAAAATGTAATCGAATTTCAGACCGGAGTAAAATTGGAATTATGCTAATTATAGAGATTACCAAATTGGAATTAACCGGCGGCCATATTAGAAATATGCTAATTAAAGAGACTTCCAAATCGGAATTAACCACGGCCATATTGGATTACCAAAATGAAATTGGATTTATGATAAGTACCAAGATAAAATATTGGTAAATAAGCTACTTATAAAGATTGCCAAAATAGAATTCACCGGCGGCCATATTGGATTTATGCTGATTATAAAGATTACTAAATTGAAATTAACTGGCGGCCATATTGGATTATACTAAATATACACATTGCCTAAATAGAATTAACTGGCGGCCATATTGAAATTATGCTAATTATTGAGATGGCCAAAATAGAATTAATCGGCGGCCATATTGGAATTAAGCTAATTATAGAGATGGCCAAAATAGAAATTAACCGGCGGCCATATTGAATTTATGCTAATTATAGAGATGGCCAAAATGGAATTTACTGGCGGCCACATTGAAATTATGCTTTTTATAGAGATTACCAAGATAAAATTAACCGGCAGCCATATTGTCATTATGCTAATTATAGAGATGGCCAAAATAGAAATTAACCGGCGGCCATATTGAATTTATGCTAATTATAGAGATGGCCAAAATAGAATTAACCGGCGGCCATATTGGATTTATTGAACTTATATAGATTACCAAAATAAAATTGGAATTATGCTAATTATAGAGATGGCCAAAATAGAATTAATCGGCGGCCATATTGGATTTATGCTAATTATAGAGATTGCCAAAATAGAATACACTGGCGGCCATGTTGGAATTATGCTAATTATAGAGATTGCCAAGATAAAATTAACCGGCGGCCATATTGGATTTATGCTAGATATAGAGTTTGCCAAAATAGAATCAACTGCCGGCCACATTGAAATTATGCTTATTATAGAGATTACCAAGATAAAATTAACCGGCGCCCATATTGGATTTATGCTAATTATAGAGATGGCCTAAATAAATTTACTGGCGGCCAAATTGGCATTATGCTAATTTTAGAGATGGCCAAAATAGAATTCACCGGCGGCTATATTGGATTTATTGTATTTATATAGATTACCAAAATGAAATTGGATTTATGTCCAATACCAAGATAAAATATTGGTAAATAAACTACTTATAG
>JAWDGP010005453.1:7500-14707 GCA_033675545.1 Elysia crispata | reverse complement strand
CTACTACTACTACTACTACTACTACTACTACTCCTCCTCCTCCTCCTCCTACTGCTGCTACTACTACTACTACATCTAATACTACCACTCTACTACCACTACTACGACAACGACTACTACTACTACTACTACTGCTCCTACAGCTACTGTTACTACTACTACTACTACTACTACTACTACTACTACTACTACTACTACTACTACTCCTCCTCCACTCCTACTGCTACTGCATACTACTACTACTACTGCTACTACTACTACTACTACGTTGTATTTTCACTACTACTTCTACTACTACTACTACTACTACTACTACTACTACTACTACTACTGCATTTGTGCGAATTGTGCGCGTTCAATTCCACGGTGGTATATTTTCAAAAAATCCTCGTGATATGATTATATTGTGTATGTCTAATGTGAGCTCTTCTCCAAGTTTAATGAGATATCAATGCACGGTAATTTTTTTTTTTAGTCTCCCGGTGGCCCGCCCCCGAAAAAAGTAGTAAGAAGAAACATAATGACTGAACTGATAAATTGTTTTTATTTCTTAAAAAGCATTCAATGATTGTCTAAATATTAAAAACAAGCATGATTACCCGTTCAAATGAACAAGTTAGGGAAACAAATTAAACACAGAATAAAAGTGAGTAGGTATGGAAGACTACTGTATTGAAGAAAATTGAACCATGACAATTATAGATAGATCTCTTCTGGAGCCATACAACTACTTAAAAAAAAACTGTACAACGTTAACTGTCATTAGCTAGACAACTACATAAAGGAATAACCTCCCCCGCCCCAAAAAAAAAAGAAAAAAAGAAGCAAAGATCTGAAACCAAAACAAGTAAAGAAAAAATGTTGCGTGCAAATGTTTCACAAGCACCCCCTCGTTTTAGTTTATCTCTTCACTGAGACCGTATGTACTTCCTCTATCATCAGGAACACGGTTGAGATCGATATCGTCCTTTCCATCATCATCACCTCTGATCCTTTTAGATTTATAATTAGATATTTTTCTTCTGGCCTTGTGTTAAAGCGCCCAGCATTGTAAATGCTAATAATATATTTATTTTAGGTAAAAATCCTGATCCTAATCAAGAGATTAAATCCTGAAATGTTTTCTTTAGGAATATAGATCCAAACGATCAAATATTAAACGTAATAATTTGTCTTGCTTGATTTTTACTTAGGAGGTTTTGTCTAAATATACATAAAATTTTTACACAGTAGAAAATGGCAACTGATTATGATAATCTTGTCGAATGGACTTATAAAAACTTTGAGCATTGAAAAATAACGTTTCAGAATGTTTTGAGAAAATAATCAAAACCAGAAGAAAAAATTTCGCAATCAACTAGCTCTAGATCTGGAATCTATTAACTGTACTCAAAATTTTACTTTAGGATAGTTAAGAAATGTAGAAAGAGATTTAGAATGTGGCATATTTCTCGAGATCTATATCTCTATTTTGATTGATGACTAATTTAAATCCGAATTTGATTCTAATGTAGATATACGAACATTGATTGTGAAGTACCCCAGATTAGATCCATATTTGACTACGTTTAGATTTATGTCTAGTTGAAGACATTTATTGAAAATTCCTCAGATTAACCAGATTTAGATATAAATTTTGTTCCAGATTTGCATTTAGGTGACTTACTTTCCTGTTCTGATTGATATTCTGCAAAAAAATGTAATTTATTAAAGATGTAACTAAATTCAATGTGCAGATCATTGAACATAAATATTGGATGTAAACCAATGCAATTGATAAAATCTTGCAATGAATATTAATTTCTCAAATTTGACATCTTTCTTTTTTAACTAGGCAAGCGATTGAGAGGAAAAGGGTGTTATTCTTTTATGCCATCTTAACCAGCAAGAGACCAATTTTTTTTTCAATTTTCACTCCTTTTGAGGCATTAATGGCAATAGAGATAATGACCCTTTTAAGGATTTTTAGCCTAAATGCAAAATTTTCTAAAAAAAAATTTGCACATATTGATCAGATTATAAAGAATTGAACTTAATCACTTTACGTTAAGTGGTTTAGGAGAAGATAGCGGAAAAAGAAATGAAAGTTTCCTTTTTATAATTTAGATATTGTTGTCTTTGACAGTGCAAAGCGCAGCGAAGTGATACTTCAGTTCCACGTAAGAAAAGTAAGCATCGCAATGATTCAACAATTTCTAAAGACAAGAAGCCGTTTAAAAAGATGAAATAACGATCGGCTCGGTGAAGATGATAGAAACCTAACAGTCTTTTTGCCCGAAAAAGTAATGTATTCCACGATGAGGTAATTACTTTTGGTCTACATTGAACTTTGAATCATTGTAGTTTATATTGCTGGAGATGTATTTAGTCAAAAGTGACATAAACGAATGATGAAGATAGGAAAACGAAGAGTGATAGTGAGGGAGTGTGTGTGTGTGTGAGTGAGTGAGTGATGAATTGGTTTCAAATTATTTTGTGGATAAAACTCAGAGTGGGAACGCAATAGAAGTAAACATAAAAGTTCAATCTTGGCTTCATATCAGTCTTGAAAGTGATTCTGACCCCAAATATCCAGGCTGTATGCAGTTATGTGCTATTTCTGTAATAAGATTTTTAAACAATCACACACTATCTCCTTCCACTGATGAAATAAAGCACAATGTAATGATATACAGTTTTTTATGTTGATTATATAATTTATCGGTTTTTTTTTAGTTATAACTTGTTGTTAGCATGTTTATTTCTGTGCGTGTGACGTTGATTTGGACTAGGATTATTCAAAGATCCTCTACACCGCAGGAACCTCCATAGGCCTACAAGTGCACATCCTCTGAAACCTTATTCTTTATTTTGTTTATCCCTTTTTTGCGGCCCTTCTGTTCTTAATTCTTTTTTTTATTTTGTTTTGTTTTTTTTTTTTGTTTTTGTTTATTTTTTGGGTGGTTGGCCGTGGTTTTGCAATGTTTGGTCATCAAGTGAAAAACGATTTATCTACCGGGTGTGGTAGGCGCTATTTCATTTTTTTTGTCTATCTTTCGTTTCTATGAGTACTTGTGCTTCTCCCCCTCTTTCTCTTGTTGGTGTTTTGTTTTTTAAAGGTGTTACATTTATTTTGTGCTTCTTTAGTATCTGCATTGTGGTCCTCCCTCTCTCTCTCTCTCTCTCTCTCTCTCTCTCTCTCTCTCTCTCTCTCTCTCTCTCTCTCTCTCTCTCTCTCTCCCTCCCTCCTCACTTCTCTTGGTCCGTCTTCTCTGTTTATTAATTCATCTCCCTTTACTGTCTTCCTCTCTTCTTTTGTCTTGTCTGTGGCCTCCCCTGATTGAACTTTCTTTTTATTTTCTTCTTTTATGATCCTCTCTCTATGTTTTCTATTCTGATGTTCGTTTTCTCTCTCTCTCTCTCTCTCTCTCTCTCTCTCTCTCTCTCTCTCTCTCTCTCTCTCTCTCTCTCTCTCTCTCTCTCTCTCTCTCTCTCTCTCTCTCTCTCTCTCTCTCTCTCTCTCTCTCTCCCTCTCTTTCTGTTTAGAACATCGCCTGCTTCCTTTGTTATCTGTTTACATCTTTGTCTTGTTCGTTATCTCTGTGTCTACTAAGTAGTATGCTTCTGTTTTTGGCCTTTTCTGTGATTTCTCCGATGCAGTTCGTCTTTGTCTTATTCATTCTTTTGCTCTAACCTTCTGGTCACCTTCATTTTCCTGCAATGTGCACTGGCCCTTTTGTATACAGTGGAAACACCTCAGAGGTCGTCCTTTTTGTTTGTACTCATGCCTTTAATGACGTCTTAGTGGAAACTGCCCTGCTTTTCTCTGCTGAATTGTTTTTTTGTAATTATCTCATCTGTGTGTAACCCTAACCATGTGTGATCAGGTGTCTGTGACCAGGTGTCATTCTTCCTGTCTTTGTTAGGATTGTGTGTTGTGGGGACACGGACAGTACAATATGTCTTACGTGATATTATCCAGATGGCTAGGTAACATCCATCTGCGCGTGTTGCGAATAGTTGATACTTGCCATTGCATGCTCGTGGTACATAGTACACAGTCTGTTTTTAATGGACTTTCATTTGTCCTTGTTCCCCTTTTGAATACACCTTGTTGCAATGGATGTGTAACCAATGAAGAAGCCTTTATTGAACATTGTTTTAGATTTTAGAAACTTATTTTTCTGTGAATGAATGACCATACTTATGCGTTTGAAGTTTAACTGAATTTGTTGGTTTATATTTAAATAGCTTTATTTTTACGATCATTACGATATATCTGCTAGATATAGATTGAAATAAATCAAGTTGACTGTAAGAGCGTGTATGCCATTCATAAAGCGGAAGACAGTGAACCGGTTATTATATGGAGTATTGGAGTATGTAGTCGATGATACTCTTCACATCCGAAGAGAAAGATGGTGGGATACCTTAATCATCCTTGTCCCATGCTCATCCAAAAAGTCCTCTCACTACTAAAAAAAAGCCGTTGTGGAAAACGGAGTAACAGAAATGGACAAACGTATTATTGAAAACTTTGATACTGTTAAGGAAGCCGTTAATTGGAAAATTTTTGTATGTGTAGCAAATTTACTCTCGATGTCGATTATATTCATCAAATTATTGAGTCTTTCTGAAACTCAGATTATGGTGTGTATGCTTGAAATGATCGCTTTAGCGCTCACCCACCCCCTTTCCATACACAACTCACTTTTTCTGTCTGTCTGTTTGTTTGTGTTTATGTCGATAGATACAATTTTTATGAGGTTCTTTGTCTGTGAAAAAAGTAACCCAAAGTACCCATTTTTCTGGCACATGGCCATTGAAATCAACGCACTTACGTATGGTGTTTAATATTGCGTAACGAAGAAATGTCGCCACGGGAACGAATGCATCCCTTCTCTGGGGAATTTCATGAGTCCGTAATTTATTCTCCTCTTAAAGCTTCTAAGTACTTGGAAGGATGATGTTGTTTTCCTAATTTCTTTATTGAATTGTTTCACTGTTTTTAAACTGCAGAATGGTTCCAATTTTCTTGTGTTTTATTCCCTTTCGTCGTAGTTGAAATAGCTTAATTCTGTTTAATGGACAATGTTTAACATGTATAAAATGTTATGATACCATAAGTGCTAGATTTAATGGAAATAGCCCTGTTCGCTATGATCTTTCCTTATCACCAGGAAATGAAACAATTAAGTAATACCACATAATGTGCTCTAGGCTTATTTGCTAAGAACCGATTTCGCGTACATTTTGTCTTAGTTGATTGTTTTAGTTAAGCAGGAAATAATCAAACGCTCCTATAGACTCAGTCGTGTTTAACTGAGACAGTGCGACTGATCAGAGTGTGTAACGTTAAGAATTGAAGATAATGTTTTTTTTAATTGAAATTGAAACATGTTTATGAATGTAGGTGTGTGTGTGCCTGTCTAGATTCCTTGCAATGTTGAACAAATAATTTACTAAAGGAGTAATGAGGTGAAAATGGAAACGCGTTCCCTTTAGCTTAAGTGGTGCAATCGTGAACTTTTTGAGCATGTTCCTTTTGAAAGTGTGGTGTGTTGTGGAAATATTGCTCATCTTGGTAACTCGCAATGTGTTTAGAAAAATTTATAACAAATTTTCATTGCAACACGTTAAGGAATAGTCTAGTTTCTTAGTCTGGAAATATGGGTGAATGAATTTTTGTTTATTGTTAGTTTAGAGTATTAGGCTTGTCAACTTTTATCCTCTTTAAGTATGTTTTGTATATAGTAGGAAGTACAAGGTGTTTTTATGGCGCATGTAATGTTAGTAACAATGGTAAATTGAAAGCAACGGAAACGCGTTTATTGTAGGTAACGTCATGCAGCTGGCAAATGTAATTAATAGCTTCTAAGTTACTAGCCAGCATTTATTCATAAGTATTAAATATTATAAATCATGTTCACATTCAATCGAAGCAGCTGGTGTCATTTTAAGCCTTAAATATTTTCACTTGAATACCCGATTACGCCTCGATATAGGCTCAGTGATATGAAAGAATCCCCTCAATTTGCTCCATGATGAGACTGGACTGTGTAGAACACTTATATTTTTAGGATATAAAACTTGAAGTGAAAATGATTTTCTGTAATGGTAAACGAAAATTATGTAAATTACAAGAGAAACAGTAAGGGTATTTTCTAAGCTTCGACCTGTGCAGTCAAAGTGAATGATTGTAGAGGTGCGTGTGCGAGTACTGTTAGACTGTGCACTTGAAAGTGGGCCGTGACAAATATATAGCATTAATTTTTGGTCCTTTCCTCGCGAGCTAAGCAGAGTGTTAATTGTGGGTGGTGCTGATATGCTGACTGCCCTCAAACTTAAGGTTGGCTGTTTTATTTTATTTTGAGTAATTAGTTTAAACTTTTACGTGAAATATAGTATTTTTCTTATGTTTTGCAGGAAAGGTTTACGGGCCCTAAGCTTGGCTAGGATGTTATATTTTTCGACTGACCGACATGATTTGCGTAGACTTCTCCCAGTAGTGTAACCAGCGGTACGTAGCATAATAGTTTTTGGCGAACATGCTAGCCCTGGCACCGATAACCTAACTGTTATGTAAGGGTTACATGATGACTGGCAGCGATGCTCTAATGCTACCGGTAGTGAGTACTAATCTGGACCAGGTGCAAGCGCGCTATGGAGAGTGTGTTTCTCCACTGCATGCTCACAAGTTACATTATATAACAATCACATGATCCGAGACCGAATTAACAGCTGCAGCAGCAGATTTCACTGGTTTTAACAGCTGACCCGACTGACCAGGCCAGTACCATCTGTGTAGGAGGCCTGTTAATAGGTTACGTAACATTAATCAGATGGGCCATCATCTGGCTAGCTCAAGCCACCTGCGCAAGGTTTCACCAGTTGATACTTACATGCTTATCAGTACACACTGTGCTTTCACTGGACTCTTCAGCCATTTTCTTATCGGATTACATTCATTCTTCATTGGATTATATATCTTATCTTATTCTTGGTTATTCGCCCTCGGAATTCACCTTTTTCTATTGTAGCAGATGCTTTTAAAGTGGAACCTTCCAAGAATTCTTTTTTGTGCTTTGGTGTAGATTTTAGAAAAGTTATTTTCCTCTAAATGTGTGCATGCTGATAGCGTGTGCCCCGTGGCAGGAAACATCGTACAATGTAGGCCTAAAAAAAAAAAATATATATATATATATATATATATATATATATGTATGTA
>JAWDGP010005453.1:0-2500 GCA_033675545.1 Elysia crispata | reverse complement strand
TGACATGTCCATCTTTGCCTGGAAACAATTTTGTTACAATACCCATGGGCCACAGAAGCCTAGACTTAGTCATTGGAGGCAAATTCCTACGATATTCGTCTCTCCAAATGTCCCACATATCAACATAGTGAGACTGACATTCATCTCTGATAATAAGGTCATTAACCTCTCCACTAATCCCTCCAGTGTTAACTGAATTTATAGGGGTACTCCTACCAAGTAAGAAGTGTGAGGGAGTGAGGGGGTTTCTAGTCTCACCAACATAAGTCAAAGGTCTAGAATTAATGCAAGCCTCAATTTCATGCAATACCGTCTCTAACTGGGACCTTGTTAAGAGAATCTTCCCCCGGGATTTCTTCAATGCAGACTTAACTGATGTAATCAGCTGCTCCCACCACCCTCCCCACCTTGGATCAAGTGGCGCACTAAATTTTCAAATGAAAGGGTTCCCACTTTTCTTCCTGGGAAAGTTATCTGATGCATGAAAGGTGTTTGCATTGTCTGAGTAAATCACAGTAGGCATTCCCTTCCTTGCTCCAAACCTTTTAAGGGCCAAACTGAAATCTTGGACTGACAGTGAATCAACTAGTTCAACGTGAATCGCCCTGATCACTGCACAAGTAAACAATGCAATGTATAGTTTTCTGTCCCCAGTGTCTGAGCAAAACAATGGTCCAGCATGATGAACTCCACAGATGGAAAAGGGGTGATTTTTATTGATCCTGTTTCTGGGAGTGGAGACACAATTAGTTGACGAAATCGGACGTTGTTAGAATAGAAGACATATACAAAAAAGAGGAATATTTAGAATTATGTGGTTAGAGGAAAGTTTAACCATCAAATGTAATAAAGGTGATAGTGTAACAATGTCTGTAGGTGAATCAATTTTGAAAGTGGACATTCCAAGAAAGCTTTTGTTCAAATTCTGTAAAGATGTAATGAATTGTGGCAAGGTCGAGTTTCAAACTTGAGACCCAGTTGTACTTGAAAAAATTTTTTTAATGTGAGAACCGTGTCGATGAAGAAGTTTTGGAATGTGAGAACCGCGGCGATGTTGAAGTTTTGGAATGTGAGAACCGCGGCGATGTTGAAGAAGTTGTGTAATGTGAGAACCGTGGCGATGTTGAAGAAGTTTTTTAATGTGAGAACCGTGGCGATGTTGAAGAAGTTTTGGAATGTGAGAACCGCGGCGATGTTGAAGTTTTGTAATGTGAGAACCGTGGCGATGTTTAAGAAGTTTTGGAATGTGAGAACCGTGTCGATGTTTAAGAAGTTTTGGAATGTGAGAACCGTGGCGATGTTGAAGAAGTTTTCGAATGTGAGAACCGTGGCGATGTTTAAGAAGTTTGTGAATGTGAGAACCGTGGCGATGTTGAAGAAGTTTTTTAATGTGAGAACCGTGGCGATGTTGAAGAAGTTTTGTAATGTGAGAACCGTGCCAATGTTGAAGAAGTTTTTTAATGTGAGAACCGTGTCAATGTTGAAGAAGTTTTGTAATGTGAGAACCGTGGCGATGTTGAAGAAGTTTTGTAATGTGAGAACCGTGCCAATGTTGAAGTTTTTTAATGTGAGAACCGTGTCAATGTTGAAGAAGTTTTGTAATGTGAGAACCGTGGCGATGTTGAAGAAGTTTTGTAATGTGAGAACCGTGTCAATGTTGAAGTTTTGTAATGTGAGAACCGTGGCGATGTTGAAGAAGTTTGGGAATGTGAGAACCATGGCGATGTTGAAGAAGTGTCGGAAGTTAATAGACGCAATCTGAGTAACTTTTATTTTGTGTCGTTGCGTTACGTGTAGTTTTAGCAATTCAAGAATAAAATTAGTTGTTTTGTGATTTAGTTTGCAGTGCTCTTTAGGTATAATTAAGAAGACAACTGTACACAGGTTAGAAAGGAACTAGTACTTGAAATATCCATGAAGTAACGAAGCAGCAATGTCATTGGGACTCAAAGATTTCAACGTTTCCGAGTCCTGATGATCTCAATGTCACTGGGCATCCGAAACGACCTTTAACTCAATGTATGAGGCTTTATAATGAGTGTTAAATAACTCATTAAACTTATAGCTACGAATCTCGCGTTGCTCAGTCATGTCCAAAGCCAAAGAGTAACGTACAAGTCATAGCTTGTAAAGTGTACTTATTAACTTGCAATCATTTTCTCATCGAGTACACCCTTTAATACATGATATATCCTCTTAGAAGACGTATGTGAGGCTAAATTGTAACCCTTGCTGAACTGATACTATTAGAAAATGAAATAAACAAATGCATTCTGCATTAAAATGACGGATATCAATAGCAGCAATCTATAAATATATTGCATGAATATCGGAAATGGAGAACAGAAAGAAAATGACCAATTGTTTCAAATATTTTATTAAAAGA
Organism: Elysia crispata; assembly: GCA_033675545.1. Lineage (NCBI taxonomy): Eukaryota > Metazoa > Mollusca > Gastropoda > Plakobranchidae > Elysia > Elysia crispata. Next base: position 114 of record JAWDGP010005453.1, on the reverse strand, counting down.
TTAGCACGTTTCTCCATAACATATAATCGTTTAGAAAATATATCTAACACCCTAACCTGTTTAGTTAGTTTTACTATATTTCTTTTACCCAACACGTTTCTCACATACTCATAA
>JAWDGP010005452.1:0-11991 GCA_033675545.1 Elysia crispata | reverse complement strand
AATTAAGAATAGGAGAGTCAGTACCTGGACAAGTAGGAGCTTACCGTGAGTAGATTTAATTCTTTTTCCTTTTGTAAAACAACTTAGGTAGTGTTCTCTAATCATCCTGATGCATTACATGCCTTTAAAGATATTTCAATGATAAATTTGTTCTTTTTATTTTAAATCTCAATCTGAAAATTCCTTTTTATGCGTTAATTTCTGAAACACAGAGGGCTATGATGAGAGGGCTCTAGACGCAAAGACAAAGCAGGAATGTGGGAGTCCCAGAGAAAATTGGTTTTAATCACATCCTCAAGAAGCAACTTCTGGCCACATGCAAGTTTCTCCCTATAGACAATTATAAGCTTAAGTATTGGTTGTCTGGGAATCTTTTTAAAAATCTTTTTCTTTATTCATGTGACAAATTGTAATTTAATTATAAAAAGAAAAGCTTACCCCTTTTATTTGTTTGTTTAATAATTTTTACTTTATCTCCCTCTCTTTCTCTGTTCATATATTGATAAAGCCTTTGTGCCAAACAAGCGAAAGAATGAGGATCTCAACAACAAGCAACTTGGAAGCTTGCTCAAACAGAAAACCAGTTTCTTGTGAGTCTTTCACCAATCAAGTTTTTACATTGATCAAACAGGTAAGAGACATTATTTTTTTTAAAAGTAAATTTCTATGCCTTTCATTTGCTTCTTCATAGCACCTGCTTTTGCAGAGACAGTGATAATTTTCCTTTTACTATGTTATGTTAAATTTTTTTTAAACTTTTTTTTTATCATTTATGAAGATCTGCATTTCTTCTTATAAAGTCTATACACACTTTACCCATTCAATCTAAACTGCTTGTTTCAAGTATTTAAATCGCGCAACTAGTTAAGCAAGATTAAAAGTAAATCTATTTCAAAGTTTTGGCCCCACATTCCCCCCAAAAAAAAACTTCTATATGCATGCATAGTAAAATGCAAAAGATTTCTGCATTACCAAAGTGCTCTCCACTTCTTGAAATTAATCAGATCATGATATCAGATTTGAAGGCTGCAAGCATCACAATCAAGACAAAAACCATAATTGAGTGAACAATATAGAGGGATATTTTTATCACTACAAGTTATATTACATTTCCTTTACCTTTTATATTATTAAGATATGGTTTAATCCATACTATTCATTTCCTACATTCAAATCTTACAACTAGCTTCTCAAGGTTAAAAGTAAACATATTTCAGTACTTTGCCCAATAAGGCTTTTAAAACATTTTTTATGCCTGCACACTAAAGTGCAAATGATTTCTACTTGTATTGTTTTAAGAAAAATGCTCTCCACCCTCTCGAAAGAATTGAGATTATGTATCGTGTTGGAAGGCTGCAAGCAGCCCGATAGAAACAAATGCAAAAGTGGTTAACAGTTTAGACAAGATGGAGGGGATCCTTATCAATGTTTGGCAGAGCCTTAGACCATTTAACTTCCTCACCTGCACCAATAATTGAAGAAACAGCAATTATTGTCTTTTTACTCTGTAATATTACATTTTTTTTTATCTTTTTTAAAAATTATCCTGATGATGTTTATTTCATCATCAAAATGTCAAGTTCTTACTTGCGAATTTTAGGCACAATGATTATTTGCTGCATTTAAATTTGTTTAAGCAAATAAAAAGCAATTTTATATTAACATTTGGCAACATATTAATTAAGACTTTTATATAGATGCAAAATAAAATATAAATGATTTCTGCATTTATTTTTTTTTTGCATAACAAAAAGACTCTCAACTTCCTAACAGAAATTAGATCATAATATCATGATTGAAGACATCCTGATGGAGACAAAAACCAGAAGTGAGGGACATTAAGACAAGATGGAAGGGATCATTCTTACTGCCATTTCTTTTGCCTTTTTTTATATTATTCATTAAGACCTGCTTCACTTCTATTTTGTTAAGTCCATACGTTATTTATTATTTTAATCGACACAGCTCATGTTCTACTTTTAAATTATACAACTAGGTCAGAAAGATTAAAAGAAAATGCATCTTAACTCTTTTGCCCCCTAAGGCTTTTGGATTTTCTCATCTGCATGTACAATTCAATGTAAAGGAATGTTAGGTTTTTAGTTTGTGAAACAAAAATGCTCTTCATTCCAAGTTGAATGAGGATCTTGAAATGACTGAATGTAGAGGCCAGGACTGATTCAAGCAAAAGAGTTGGGAGTTGTGACGGACACATCATTTGGCAGAGACAAAGACTAATCAACTTCTTCCCTTGCGCTGAGACTGAAAAAGCAGTATTTTTTCATCTTTTTACTATAAATTATAAATTTCTTTTAATTATCTCAGTTTTAATAAATGTATCTTTTCTTCAAAATGTCAATTTATATTTTACTGGTTTAGACCACACATCTAATTTTATGCATTTAAATTGTACATCTAGTGTTAGCAAATGAAAAACATTTTGGCCCCATATTTATGAAAACACCTTATTTGCACACACACACACACACACACACACACATATATATATATATATATATATATATATATATATATATATATATATGCAACAAAATAATTTTAGCTCATATTGTTTTTTTGTTTGTTGAAAGAAATCAGATCAGGACAGGATATCAGGTTTTTAGTCTGCAAGCATCCGGATGGAGAAAAAAGTCAGAAGGGATCCTGAGAATAATTTGGCTTGTTATCAGCACTGCAAGAAGGCAAGAAGGAAAATAGGTTGGAGGACAAAATTCTTGAGATTCACAGGAGATGCAGTGACCTAGAAATGAAAGAACAGATGAATGAGGATCTTGACACCACTGAGCGAAGAGGATAGGTCGGAGACGAGCTCAAGAGTTGCAGTTGTGACAGACACACATTTATGCACTCCTTTGGACCATTCAAATTCTTGACTTCCACCTTTAAAAAGCAGTAATTTTTTTTTTCTTTTTACTGTGAGTTATGATTTACTTTGAACTTTTTGAATTATAATAAATATCATCATCTCTTCCTCAAAATGTCAATTTATTGTTTACCAGTTTAGATTGTACATCTCATTTCTTGCATTTAAATTGTATGGCTAGTTTAAGCAAATGAAAAGTAAATTGATATTAATATTTTGGCCACGCATTAATTCAAATACTTTGAATGCATGTACAACAAACTAATTTTAGCTTTTATTTTTTTTTGGCATAAGAAACATGTTCTCCATTTCTTGAAAGAAATCAGAAGAAGATATCATGTTTGAAGACTGCAAGCATCTGGATGGAGACAAAAGTCGGAAGTGATGGACCTATTAGACAAGACGAGAAGGATCCTTAGAACTGTTTGGCGTGTTATGAGTATGACAAGGAAACAACAAAGCAAGAGCAAAAATAGTTTGCAGGAGATGCAAACCCTTGAGATGCCCAGGAGGTACAGAGACCAAGAAATAATAGAACAGTTTGAATGAGAATCTTGGCACAAAGGAATGTAGAGACCAGGACTGAATCAAACAAAAGGGTGGGAGTTGTGACGGACACATCATTTGGCAGAGACTGAGACCAATCATCTTCTTCCTTTGCAACAAGACTGGTAATGCAGTAACTTTTCTATCTTTTTAGTAAAAATTATAAATTTATTTTAACTGTCATAGTTACAATAAATATCGTCATCTCTTTTTTAAAATGTCTATTATTATTTCCCAGTTCAGATCATGCTTCTACTTTCCTGCGTTTAAATTGTACGTCAGTTAAAGCAAACGAAATGTATATTTATTATCATTTTGGCCCCATATCATCTGAAACACTTGAAATACATATACAACAAAAATGATTTCATCTCGTACTTTTTGTTTTATAACAAACATGCACTTTATTTCTTGAAAGAAATCAGATCAGTTTATCAGATATGAAGACTACAAAGATCAGGATGGAGGCAAAATTGAAAAGTGATGAGACCTGTTAGACAAGACAGAAGAGATCCTTAGAACTGTTTTGCTTCTTTTTAGCATCGCAAGAAGACAAGAAAGCAAGAAGCAAAAAAGTTTGAAGAAAAAAAACCCTTCAGACGCACATGGCTGGAAACAAATTAAAACATGATATCATGTATGAAGTCTGCAAACATCCCAATGAAATAGAAGCCAGAAATGTTGGACCATGTAGACAAGACAGATGGGATACTTAAAACTGTATGGCCTGTTATCAAGAAAACCCTGGAGATGCACAGGAGGTACAGAGACAGATCTCGACCCCAAGGAACGTAGAGGCCACGACTGATTGGAGCACAAGAGATGGAGATGGATTAGAAATACCATTTGGGAGAGAATTAGACCAATTTTTTTCTTCCCTTGCACAAAGACTTAAAATAGAAGTAAGCTTTCGTCTTTTACTATGTTAATTTATTTTAACCCTTTTAGCCTTAATAAAGATCATAATCTCTTTATCAAAATTTAATTTCATTATTTACCAGTTTAGACCATATATACCTCTCATTTTCTTAATTTTGAACTGTACATCTTGTTTAAGCAAATGAAAACAAAATTTATAATCACATTGTGGTCTAACATAAAAAAAAAAAATTAAATGCATATACAACAATAATAAATTCAAGTTGTATTTTTTTTTCATATCAACCATGCGTTCCTCTTTTTTGAAAGAAATCAGATCAGGTTATTAGGTTTAAAGACTACCAGCATCAGGATAAAGACAAAAGCCAGAAGTGGTTGACCTTTTATACAACACGGAAGGGATCTATGGAACTGTTTGGCCTGTTATCAGCATGGCAAGAAAAGAAAGCAAGAAGGAAAATAGTTTGCAAAACAAAACCCTTGAGATGCACAGGAGGAACAGAGACCAAGAACTAAAACAACAGGTTGATTGAGGATCTTGACACTAAGGAACGTAGAGCCAGGACTGATTGGAGCACAAGGAACACACACACCTTTTGACAGAGCCTCAAACCTATCAACTACTATTCTTGCATGGAGACTTGAAAAAGTAGTACCCAATTTATCTTTTTAGTATGAGTTATCAAGTTCTTTGAACTTTTTTGAGTTATAATAAATATCATAATCTTTTTGTGAAAATATCAATTCATTATTTACCAGTTTAGACCATACTTATCATTTACTGCATTCAAATTGCATAACTAATTTCGTGGTGGAAAAGTAAAAATAATATTAACCTTTGGGCCCTTTATTAATCAAAAGAGTTTAAATACATAATCAAAAATGTTTTAGCTGGTATTTTGTTTTTTGCAGAACCAAAATGCTCTTCATTTCTTGAAAAAAATCAGATCATGACATCAGGTTTGAAGTCTGCAATCATCTTGATGGAAACAAAAGCCAAAAGTTGTAAATCATTTAGTCAAGATGGAAACGATTTTTCTACTTGTTTGGCTTGTTATCTGCATGGCAAAAAGGCAAGAAGGAAAATAAGTTGAAGAATAAAACCCTTGAGATGCACAAGAGGTATGGAGTCCAAGACTTGAAAGAACAGGTGTAATGAGCATGATGAGACCAAGGAATGTAGAACGATTTGTGACAGACACATTATTTGGCAGAACCTGAACCCAATCAACTTCTTTCGTTACATGGAGACTTGAAAAAGCAGGAATTTTTTTTTATCTTTGTACTAAGAGTTATAAATTTCTTTTAAATGTTATAGTTATAATGACATTAAAATGTCAATTTATTTTTTACCAGTTCCGATCATGCCTCTAATTTCTTGTGTTTAAATTGCAGATCTAGTTTAAGCAAGCGAAATGTATATTTATTAGCAATTAGGCCCCATATTATGACAAACACTTTAAAATATATATAAAACAAAATGATTTCAACTTGTACTTTATTTTTTTGCATAACAAACATGCTCTTTATTCCTTGAAAGAAATCGGATCAGGTTATCAAATATGAAGACAACAAGTGTCCGGAGGCTAAATTCAGAAGTGATGGGACCTATTATACAAGACAGAAGAGATCCATAGAAGTGTTTGGCTTGTAATCACCATAGCAAGAGAAAACAAGAAGGAAAATAGTTTGAAGGAAAAAAACCCTTGACATGCACAGGAGATACAGTGACCAAGAACTGACATTTCAGGTTGAATGGGGATCTTGACACCTTTGAACGTAAAGGCCAGATCCTTAACGAGCACAAGAGTTTGAGATGTGACGGACACACCTTTCTGCAAAGCTTTAGACCAATCAACTTCACTTGCACCGACATTGAAAAAGCAGTAATTTTTTTTCTTTCTACTTCAAGTTACAAACTTCTTTTAACTTTTTTAGATATTACAAATATCATTATAACTTTGTCAAAATGTCAATTCACGATTTACCAGTTTAGACTGTATTTCTCATTTCCTGCATTGAAATTTTATATGGAGTTTAAGGAAATGGAAAGTATAATTACATTGTTTTGGCCTTTGATAATTAAAACACTTGAAATCATAGACAACAAAATGATTTCAACTCCTATTTTTTCTTAGCACAACAAAAATGCATTCCATGTCTTTAAAAAAAATTAGATCATGATATCATGTATGAAGTCTGCAAACATCACGGTAGAAACAAAAGCCAGAAGTGTTAGACCATTTATAGAAACAAATAGAATGCTTACAACTGCATGGCCTGTTATCAACATGGCAAAAGGACAAAGCAAGAAGGAAAATAGTTTGCAGGACAAAACCCTTGAGATGTACAGGAGGTACAGAGAACAGAACTTAAAGAACGAGTTTAATGAGGATCTTTACACCAAGGAACGTAGAACCAGGACTGATTGGAGCACAAGAGACAGATATCTTTTGGCAGAGCCTCAGACAAATCTTCTTCCCTTGCACGGAGACTTGAAAAAGCTGGAAGTTTTGTATCTTTTTCCCATGTTAACAATTTCTTTGAAGTTTTTTTAGTTAAAATAAATATTATCATCTCTTTGTCAAAAGGCCAATTTATTTTTTTACCTGGTTAGACCATATTTCTCATTGCTTGCATTTAAATTGTTAAAGCAAATGGAAAATCAATTTATGATCACAATTTGGCCTTACATTAATTGAAATACTTTAATTGCATATACAGCAAAACAATTTCAGCTCATATTTTTTTTTCGCATAACAAACATGCTCTCCATTTTTGAAAGAAAAAAAATCATGAAGTTAGATTTGAAGTCTGCAAGCATCTTGATGGAAACAAAAGACAGAAGTGGTGGACCATTAAGACAAGACTGAAGGGATCCTTAGAACAGTTTGGCTTGTTATCAGCATGGCAAGAGGAGAAGGCGAGAGAACAATAGTTTGGAGAACAAAACCCTTGAGATGCCTAGGAGCAAAGAAGATCAAGTACTGAAGAACAAGTTAAATGGGAATCTTGACACCAAGGAAATAACAGAACAGGTCTGATTCGAGCATAAGAGGTGGAGTTTTGACAGACACACTATTTGGCAGAGCCTTAACCAGATCAACTTCTTTCCTTACACAGAGACTAGAAAAAGCAGGATTTTTTTTCTTTTTGCTGTACGTTATAAATTTCTTTTACATTTTTTATTGTAATAAACTTCATCATTTCTTTTTCAAAATTTTAATTTAATATTTACAAGTTTAGATCATGCTTCTCATTTACTGCATTGAAATTGAAAAACTAGTTTAGGCAAATGGAATGTCAATTTATATTACTTTTTTTGGCCCATAATGATTCAAATAATTTAAGTGTATTTACTTCAAACAGGTTTCAGCTCCTATTTCATTTTTTTTTGCATACGAAAATGCTCTCGATGTCTTGAAGAAATCTAATCATGATATCAAGTTTGAAGTCTGCAAGCATCCAGATGGAAACAAAAACCAGAAGTGGTGAATCACTTAGACAAGATGGAGTGGATTCTTAGAACATGTTTGGCCTGTTATCAGAATGGCAAAAATACAAGAAAGCAAGAAGAAAAATAGTTTGGAGGACAAAACCCTCGAGATGCACAGGAGGTACAGAGACAGATCTTGACACCAAGGAACGTAGAGGCCACAACTGATTGGAGCACAAGAGATGGAGATGCATCAGAAATACCATTTAGCAGAGCCTTGGACCAATCCTCTTCTTTCCTTGCACAAAGACTTAAAAAAGAAGTAAATCTTCGTCTTTTACTATGTTGTCAATTTCTTTTAACCCTTTTAGCCTTAATAAATATCATAATCTTTTTATCAAAATGTAATTTCATTATTTATCAGTTAAGACCATATATACCTCTCATTTTCTAAATTTTAAACTGTAAATCTTGTTGAAGCAAATGAAAACTAAATTTATAATAACATTTTGGTCTAACATTAAAAAAAATTAAATGCATATACAACAGAATAAATTCAAGTCATATTTTTTTTTCATATCAACCATGCGCTCCTTTTCTTGAGAGAAATCAGAACAGGTTTTAAGGTTTGAAGACTACCAGCATCGGGATAAAGACAAAAGCCAGAAGTGGTGGACCATTTATAGAGACAGATAGAATCCTTACAACTGCATGGCCTGTTATCAGCGTCGCAAGAAGTCAAGAAAGCAAGAAGGAAAATAGTTTGCAGGACAAAACCCTTGAGAGGCACAGGAGGTACAGAGAACAGAACTTAAAGAACAGATTTAATGAGGATCTTTACACCAAGGAACGTAGAGCCAGGTCTGATTGGAGCACAAGAGACAGATACCTTTTGGCAGAGCCTCAGACAAATCTTCTTCCCTTGCACGGAGACTTGAAAAAGCTGTAAGTTTTGTATCTTTTTCCAATGTTGACAATTTCTTTGAAGTTTTTAAGTTATAATAAATATTACCATCTCTTTGTCAAAAAGCCACTTTATTTTTACTTGGTTAAACCTTATTTCATATTTCTTGCAATTAAATTATTAAAGCAAATGAAAAATTGATTTATAACCACATTTTGGCCTTACATTTATTAAAATACGAGTCGTACTTTAATTGCACATACAGCAAAACGATTTCAGCTCATATTTTTCTTTTTTGCGTAACAATATGCTCTCCATTTTTTGAAAGAAATGAGATTATGAAATCAGGTTTGAAATCTGCAAGCATCTAGATGGAAACAAAACCCAGAAGTGGTGGACCATTGACACAAGACAGAAGGGATCCTTAGAACGTTTTGGCTCATCATGAGCATGGCAAGAGAAGCAAAAGGCAAGAGAAGAATAGTTTGGAGAACAAAACCCTTGGGATGCCTTTAAGGTATAGACATTAAGAAGTAAAGAACAAGTTGAATGAGAATCTTGACACCAAGCAAACAAGAGAACAGGTGTGATTCGAGCTTAAGAGTGGAGTTATGACAGACAGCCATTTGGCAGAGCCTTAGACCAATCTTCTTCCTTAGCATCAACATTTGAAAAACAGTACTTTTTTCTTTTTGCTGTAAGTTATAAATTTCTTTCACATTATCTTTATTGTAAGAAAGTTCATCATTTTTTGTTCAAAATTTAAGTTTAATATTTACAAGTTTAGACCATACTTTTCTTTTACTGCATTGAAATTGTAAAACTAGTTTAAGCAAATGGAAAGTGAATTTATATTTACTATTTTGGCCCATATTAATTCGAACAGTTTAAGTGTATTTACATCAAATTGATTTTAGCATGTATTTTTTTTCATAACAAGTATGCGCTCCTTTTCTTGAAGAAAATCAGATCAAGTTATTAGGTTTGAATACTATCAGCATCAGATAAAGCCAGAAGTGGTGAACCTATTAAACACAGAAGGCATCATCTATAGAACTGTTTGGCCTGTTATTAGCATGGGAAGAAAAGAAAGCAAGAAGGAAAATAGTTTGCAGGACAAAACCCTTCAGATGCTCAGGAGGTACAGAGACCAGACCTAAAAGAACAGGTTGATGGAGGATATTGACACCAAGGAATGTAGATCCAAGTCTGATTGGAGCCCAAGGGACGGATACACCTTATGGCAGAGCCTCAGACCTATCGACTACCATCCTTGCATAAAGACTCGAAAAAGTAGTATCTATTTTATCTTTTTTCCTGTAAGTTAATTTTTTTTCACTTTTTTAGTTATAATAAATATCATTATTTCTTTGTCAAAATACCAATTATGTTTTACCAGTTTCGAACATACTTCTCATTTACTGCATTTAAATTGTATAACTAGTTTTCGCAATGGAAAAGTAAAATATTAACCTTTGGGCCTTTTATTCAGTAAAACATCGTAAATATATAATCTAAAAATTTTTAGCTGGTTTTTTTTTATATAACCAAAATGCTCTTCATTTCTTGAAAAAAATCAGATAATGATATCAGGTTTGAAGTCTGCAATCATCTTGATGGAAACAAAAGCCAGAAGCTATGAATCATTTAGTCGAGATGGAAACGATTTTTACAAGTGTTTCGCTTTTTATCAGCATTGGAAGAAGACAAAAAGGCAAGAAGGAAAATTAATTAAAGGATAAAACCCTTGAGATGCATGGGAGGTATGGAGTCCAAGACTCGAAAGAACAGGTCTAATGAGCATGATGCGACCAAGGAACGTAGAGGCCTTAGACTTATTCCAGCACAAGTAACGGAGTTGTGACTGACACACCATTGGCAGAACCTTAGACCAATGAACTACTTCTCTTGCAACCAGACTTGAAAAAGCAGTAACTATTATATTGTTTTTTTTTTTTTTTATAAATTATTGATTTCTTTTAACTTTTTAGTAATAATAAATATTACCATCTCTTTGTCAAAAGGCCACTTTTTTTTACCTGTTTAGACCGTACTTCTCACTTCCTGCATTGAAATTGTTTATCTAGATTAAGCAAATGAGAAGTAAACTTATATCAACATTTGAGCCCCGTTTTCATTTAAATACTATGTCTCCAAAAAAAAAACTGAACTCAGCTCAGATCTTTTTTTTTTTTTTTTTGCATGACAAAAATAAATAAATCAGATCATGAATTCAGGTTTGAAGTCTGCAAGCATCCAGATGGAAACAAAAGCCAGAAGTGGTGGACCATTGACATAAGACAGAAGGGATCATCAGAACTTTTGGCTCATCATCAGCATGGCAAGAGGAGCAAAATGCAAGAGAAGAATAGTTTGGAGAATAAAAGCCTTGTGATGCCTTTGAAGTATAGGCACTAAGAAGTAAAGAACATGTTAAATGAGAATCTTGACACCAAGCAAACTAGAGAACAGGTCTGATTAGAGAACAAGAGTGCAGTTATGACATTTTATAAATAGTTATAAATTTCTTTCACATTATTTTTATTGTAAAGAAGTTCATCATTTTTTGTTCAAAATTTCAGTTTAATATTTACAAGTTTAGACCATACTTCTCTTTTACTGCATTGAAATTGTAAAACTAGTTTAAGCAAATGGAAAGTGAATTTATAATACTATTTTGGCCTATATTAATTCAAACAGTTTATGTGTATTTACATCAAATTGATTTCAACTCAGATCAAGTTATTAGGTTTAAATACTATCAGCATTAGGATAAAGACAAAAGCCAGAAGTGGTGAACCTATTGTAATGACTGTTCATTTCTCAGTCTCTCAGACACCAAACGATCTCAGAAAGTCTCTTGTAAATTTAAAAAAACTTTATTAACTTGAACAAAATTGGAGTTGGTCCTGCCACATTGGTTTTCATTATCAACAACAACAAATCAGAGTAGCTTGCCCCTAATTAACGGCTTTTGTCTAAGGGGAAACAATCCCACTATTATCGCATTACTCATTCACCGAAAAGAGTTGTCTTCCCTTATTATCTTCAACACCTATTATGCAACATAGAAGGGATCTATAGAACTGTTTGCCCTGTTATCAGCATGGGAAGAAAGCAAAGCAAGAAGGAAAATAGTTAAAACCCTTGACATGTATAGGAGGTACAGAGACCGCGAACTGAAAGAACAAGTTGATTGAGGATCTTGACACCAAGGAACATAGAGCCATGTCTTACTGGAGCGTAAGGGACAGACACACCTTTTGGCAGAGCCAAAACCCTTCAGGTTTGAAGTCTGCAAGCATCCAGATGGAAACTCAGACCTATTAACTCCTACCCTTG
>JAWDGP010005451.1:0-28953 GCA_033675545.1 Elysia crispata | reverse complement strand
AGAGAGAGAGAGAGAGAGAAAGAGAAAGAGAGAGAGAGAGAGAGAGAGAGTGAGCGAGAGAGAGAGAGAGAGAGAGAGAGAGAGAGAGAGAGAGGTTTGGCAGTCTAAGAAATGGCCAGAGTACATGTACCACCAAATCGTGGACTGTCAATTTGTGCACGTACTATCTAGTCACGGAGCGAATCAAATGATAGCACACTAATTTTCATCCTCCATTGTTTCATCTTGTGTTTGTGTGTGTGTTTGTCCAGAAGCTGCCTCGCCGTACAGCCAGGCTCTGGAGAATGACCTTGGGAGCACGCTACAACTACTGGACTTTCTCCTGCTTTCGGACAGATGGTATGTCTACGTTCTTCGGTCGTTTGTTACTATGGAGATAGGATGGGATTGATCTAATCGAGATTGTACGAACTATCTCTCTGTCTGTCTGTCTGTCTCTCTCTCTTTCTCCTGGCTCGGACAGACGGTATGTCTGTGTTTCTTCGGTCGTTTGTTACTATGGAGATAGGATGGGATTGATCTTATCAGGATTGTATGAACTATCTCTCTCTGTTTCTCTCTGTCTGTCTGTCTGTCTCTCTCTCTCTCTTTCTCCTGGCTCGGACAGACGGTATGTCTGTGTTTCTTCGGTCGTTTGTTACTATGGAGATAGGATGGGATTGATCTTATCAAGTGTGTTAACTATCTCTCTCTCTCTCTCTCTCTCTCTCTCTCTCTCTCTCTCTCTGTCTCTCTCTCTGAGTCACTCTCTGTCTGTCTGTCTCTTTCTCCTCGCTCGGACAGACGGTATGTCTGTGTTTCTTCGGTCGTTTGTTACTATGGAGATAGGATGGGATTGATCTTATCAGGATTGTACGAACTATCTCTCTTTCTGTTTGTCTGTCTGTCTGTCTCCTTCTCCTGGCTCGGACAGACGGTATGTCTGTGTTTCTTCGGTCGTTTGTTACTATGGAGATAGGATGGGATTGATCTAATCAGGATTGTACGAACTATCTCTCTCTGTTTGTCTTACTGGGTCTGTCTGTCTGGCTGTCTCTCTTTCTCCTGGCTCGGCTCGGACAGACGGTATGTCTGTGTTTCTTCGGTCGTTTGTTACCTGGGGGTAGGATGGGATTGATCTAATCAGGATTGTATGAACTATCTCTCTCTGTTTGTCTGTCTGTATACTTATGCAAAACCGGGCCAGACTGACGGTATGTCTGTGTTTCTTTGTTGATTTATTGCTGTTGTGAGATAGTATGGGATTGATCTGACCCACAAGATTGTATGAACTATCTCTGGCTGTTTTATTTGACGTTCTCTATAAATTTATATCTACCCTCTATTTCTCTCTTTCTCTCTCTCTGTCTCTATCTCTCTCTCTCTTTGGCTGTTTTATTTAGGATCCTCTATAAATTTATATCTACCCTCTATTTCTCTCTCTCTCTGTCTTTCTTCCTTTCTATGTATTTTTCTCCATTTCCGATTTGTATCCTCCCCCCACCTCTCTCTCTCACTCATTTTATCCTCTTTGTCTCCATCTGTGAGATTGTGAAGTAGCCTTTTCTCTCTAACACATATAGCAGTACAAGCTGTCGTTCCCGTCTCTTGTCGTTAAGATAAAATATTTGATACGTATGTCTGTGGGATGACTAGACCCAGAACGTCCAATTTAATATGTGGATCTACATAGGAACCTGCTTGTATTAGATTCGAACTCCTCAAAATTCAAAACATCGTACATTCGAGAACCTCTAACCCCCCCCCCCCCCCCCCCCCATATCTTATTCTTAGTAGTAAGAAAACCATCATATACCCATTCGAAAGTCACAAATCCTTCCATATACGTAGGTGAATATGTCATGCCACTTTACAGGAGTGTGTAGATTGCCAACTCTATGTTTATTTATACTTTCGTGGGTCTTTAACACTTCATAAAACCAAACTATAATGGTTATGAAAGAAAAATGGTTCCAAACTTATACTTTTTTACTTCCAAAGTTCCAACAATTCCCTAGTGCTTTCAACTAACTCTTTCTTTTCTTTCTATCTATCCAGACGTGTCCCAAGACAGCGAAAACAAACATGCATCTAGTCCTGCCAGAGAGGGGCAAAAGATTGGTCCAAAACAGATTTACACCAAAACCTGATCGAATCAATTTCTGGTTTGAGCCAAGAACAAAGCCAGACGATACAGGAGCATTATGGCGGCTCTTTTACAGAGCGACAGCTCAAAACCTTTTTGGATTCGGTTGAGGACAGAGGAAGACAACCAGATAACAAGATGGCCGCCAAGGACAGCAGAAACTGGTGGCTTGCAGAAAAATTGCTCGACCTGATCTTCCTGGGTTTCTTCCTCCTTGGCGAGAGCACGCAAATATTGATGACGTTTTCATTCCAGCGGCGATAAAGTCGAAAAGAGGCAGGCACGGGCGGCTATTATGGGGCGATGCCGCCTACGAACGAGCTGTGTAGAATGCTAAATATGAGGTGTTATTGAGCACTGCTACTCTCAACAACGTGTCCAAAAGATAGTATTTCTATTAATAGTACGCCGTTTAAAAAAAAAAAAGGAGAAAAAAAGCAACAAAGCTTGTGAATTTGATTTCGTACATTTTTCCTCTCCTCAAAGTACAAAAAAATGAAAACAATTTGTTAAATGTTGCACAGGACATTTTAGTAAATTTGAAGTCTGTTTCGTCATCTTATACATTTTTTATTATTATTATTATTACTATTATTATTACTACTACTATTATTATTATAATTATTTTTCCCTCTTCTTCTTCTTATCATTATTATCACCTGTAATATTATTATTATTATTATTTTCATTTTTTTTTTTGTATTTTGCCAAATAAATGAATATGGTATTTTCCAGCAATTTGTCTATTCAAATAAAAATGAGATAATGTAATATGCGAGTATCTTGATGCTCATTTGTTGTTATTTTTTTGTTTTGTTTTGCTCCCATTTTTCTTTCCAAAACCATACAACATAGCACTGGTGGAAAGAATCTATGAATAGAGACTTAAGGATGAATTCCATAGCGCGGTGCGTAAGGCGGATTTCTTACCGCGCGCATTGCTCACCTTTCAATTCTCCCACACCTACACATAGCTCCCATAAGCTTTAACCTTTTCCCCAAGTTCAGGTCGCAGACAAGGTGAATAGCCCCTATATCTAATTATTTGATGATAATATGATATGTTGTTTCAATAAAATTGAAGAAAAAAAGCCGGAATTTTTGTGGTAGACAATACCAGTCCTTTGATCATGAAAAAGTGAAACCTCAAGTTACTCTTGTCAAACCTCAAGTTAATTTGTCGTCAAAGATCAGGTTACTTTTTTAAACCTCAAGTTACTCTTTTGTCAGACATCAAGTTATATTCTTTTCTTTTTGTGAAAACCACTTACCACAACAACTACATAGATCCTCGATAAACATTTATCAAAGTGTGTTAATACCATCATATTAAATGTAATTGCATGACAATACATATACTACATATGGCTATGAAATAATTTCAAGTTACTTCATATCTATGAAAAAACATTAAACTTGAAGACATTTCGTTTTTTTTGAGTGATGCAGTGGGTGTAAATATTGTAGCAACCGTGAAACCAATATGTACTTAATCCCCAACGTTTAATTTTTAGAATTTTTACATGGTTTATTGTACAAAGGTATGTGAACTCTCAAGGAATTAACATAAATTAGTGAAGTGTGAAAGTTTTGAAATTTGAGAAATATAATTTTATTTTAGGATGCCAACCCCTCTATTGAAATGGGTGATATTTTTAAATATACAGATTTATTACATTTTTAGTGACATTCAGCCGGTCATTTAGAAACACCCCCCCCCACCCCCCCAAAAAAAAAAAAAAAATCCGACGCATGCCAAGTTCTTTGTGAAACTAAGGTGTTTGTGAAAAATAATAGGAGGTGGCTTCTGCAATGTTTAAGCTCAATGACTGAGTTGGATGCAAACTATTATTTTCATATTTTCTAAAATCCAACCAAAATTTCCTCCATAAGAACGAGTTTAAATTTTTGCTAATATCTTAGCTTTTAGATGAGATATGACTTTGAAATTTAACGCGCAAGGCTGGGGAACAAGATACTGAGAGAGAAAAACCGCTTTAAAATCAAGCACAGATTCATACAAAATTGAAATTATATAAAAAAATCACAAAAAAAAATAAAATAAATACATATATATATATATATATATATATATATTGCCTTTAGAGTTTGAAACTTTTTGATATGATAGAAAAATGGACAACTGTTCACCAGGAGCGCTTAAAAAGTGGACAATCTCCTGAAAGGATTCATTTTTTATAGATCTGTGATGCCCTTTAGGCTCAAGAAAATACATTGCATTCTCCAATATAAGCCTAAAAAATTCCAAGTCACCTCAAAACTTCCATGGTGTTAGGAATGTGGTGTATTTAGTAAAGATCAACCAAAATTGATGTCTTTGTAAATGCAGTTCAAGGCATTTCACTAGTGCAGAATTTTTTTTCGATATTTTTATAGACGTTAACCTTAAATATAAAATTAAAAACTGAATTAAACAACAAAAAAGAAAGAAAACACAACATAAAAATAGCACGATAGATTAAATGTGTTGAAAAAAAAAAAGAAAAAGGAAAAGATTAATAATAAAAAGATCTTTTTGTTCCAAGGATTTATTTCAGGGCCAGCATTCCATGTATAACTTAGTTACAAAAACGCACCTGACATATTACATGAAAGTTTCAAGTGACACAAAGTTGGTAAAAATTACAGTATATCATAACCACAGGACCTGATGTTGTTATTGTAAGTGCAAAAACGTTGAAAAAATTTATTGTGTTTAAAATTTTTAATTTGACTTTTTGTGTAAAGTAAATTTCCCCCCCTCCCCCCCCCCCCCCAAAAAAAAAAAAAAATATAGCAGAAACTACAAATTCACATAAATTCGTGCTCAAGCACAACTTGTAAAGAAGTCCCGTTTCAATTAAATTATAAATTCTTCAAATAACAAATGAATGAGAAAAAAAAAATCTCGAAAATTTGATAAGTTCCAGTAGATTCGTAAACGCTTCTCATTTCACTGATTTGAAGATCAGTCACAAGTTGTGAAGGCTGAAGGCTATAAATAGTCACAAGTTGTTGATGGTGTTGGTTGCACGTCACGTCCGCTGAAGGCTATAAATAGTCACAAGTAACCGCACACAAACATCGGCCCTGACATCCTTCACTGTTGGATAAGAATGAAAGAAGAAGGTAGCACCATCTAGAAAGAAGGAAACAGACAGAATGAAAGAAGAAGGTAGCACCATCTAGAAAGAAGGAAACAGACAGAATGAAAGAAGAAGGTAGTACCATCTAGAAAGAAGGAAAAAAAGAGAATGAAAGAAGGAGGTAACACCATCTAGAAAGAAGGAAACAAAGAGAATGAAAGAAGGAGGTAACACGATCTAGAAAGAAGGAAACAGACAGAATGAAAGAAGGAGGTAGCACCATCTAGAAAAAAGGAAAGAGACAGAATGAAAGAAGGAGGTAATACCATCTAGAAAGAAGGAAAGAGACAGAATGAAAGAAGGATGTAAGACCATCTAGAAAGAAGGAAACAGACAGAATGAAAGAAGGAGGTAAGACTATCTAGAAAAAAGGAAAGAGACAGAATGAAAGAAGGAGTAATACCATCTAGAAAGAAGGAAAAAAAGAGAATGAAAGAAGGAGGTAACACCATCTAGAAAGAAGGAAACAAAGAGAATGAAAGAAGGAGGTAACACAATCTAGAAAGAAGGAGGGAAAGAGAATGAAAGAAGGAGGTAACACCATCTAGAAAGAAGGAAACAAACAGAATGAAAGAAGGAGGTAACACCATCTAGAAAGAAGGAAACAAAGAGAATGAAAGAAGGAGGTAACACCATCTAGAAAGAAGGAAGTAACACCATCTAGAAAGAAGGAAACAAAGAGAATGAAAGGAGGTAACACCATCTAGAAAGAAGGAAACACACAGAATGAAAGAAGGAGGTAACATCATCTAGAAAGAAGGAAACACACAGAATGAAAGAAGGAGGTAACACCATCTAGAAAGAAGGAAACACACAGAATGAAAGAAGGAGGTAACACCATCTAGAAAGAAGGAAACAAAGAGAATAAAAGAAGGAGGTAACACCATCTAGAAAGAAGGAAACAAAGAGAATAAAAGGAGGTAACACCATCTAGAAAGAAGGAAACAGACAGAATGAAAGAAGGAGGTAACACCATCTAGAAAGAAGGAAACAGACAGAATGAAAGAAGGAGGTAACACCATCTAGAAAGAAGGAAACAGACAGAATGAAAGAAGGAGGTAACACCATCTAGAAAGAAGGAAACACACAGAATGAAAGAAGGAGGTAACACCATCTAGAAAGAAGGAAACACACAGAATGAAAGAAGGAGGTAACACCATCTAGAAAGAAGGAAACAGACAGAATGAAAGCAGATAACAACTTCTAAAAAAAAAAAAGGAGAGTGAATGATAGAAGGAGGTAACAGCATCTAGAAAAAAGAAAACAGACAAAATGAAAGAAGGAGGTAACACCATCTAGAAAGAAGGTAGTGAGTAAATGCTATGATAGTACATGTATAATACAATAAATACGAGAGACAATTTAAAGAAATTATATGAAAAAAATTTGTCATCTGCCTCCAGCAAACTGCAATTTACTCAATTATAGGTTCAATCAGTTTGCTACAGAGGATAAAGAAAAATGGTATGTAAAGAACATGTTCATATAAAGTACAATAGCATATAAAGAACAATGGCACATGACTTTTTATATTCAATTTCAAGCGTAGACAGTCACAAAGACAACAGCTATGACTTTTGAAAGCAAGCATTTTGGACCAATCAACACCGCACATGGCACAGAGCCCAACGGTTCATCACATACCTAATAAAAAAAAAGGAACCAGTCCTCCCCATGCGGTATCATCTCCCCTTTTCTATTTGGACGAGGTGAGCAGCAGGTGGCGGCGAGCGATGATGAACGGAGCACTCAACCCGCTGCCGAAGAAAACGACGAACAACGCTGTGAGCTTGTACTTGTTGTTGATATCAAACGGCAGGTTCTAGCCGAGACGGAACACAAGTCAAAAGTGGAAATTAAAGCCTGAAAACAATTTGCTTTTTTTAAAAATCTAATTCATAATCATCGTTACAGAGAAGGATTGGGTAGAACTTCCCATTGGGTACATGGTTTATACATGTTGAGAAATGGTATAGGATATATGCAGTGGAAACCTCAAAAACCGACGCCTGGTTATTCGAATTTCTCATAAACCGAATTTTGCAAGATGATAGTTTTTTTTTCTCTTTAGCTTTGTTAGGATCTGACTCGTATTTCGAAGTATTTCTGATTTGATTCTCTTAATTCAAAGTCGATACCACCTCATAAGGCATCACAAAAGTGCCACATGCATCTCTCAAGCAGCAAGCAATGTTAATCACTGCCTGAGAAAGGCTGATCAGTGTGCTAGCAAATCAAGAAGGGAGCAGATGCATTAACAATTAAGTGCCAGTAGCAAATCTGTACTGATAGCAACATGGCACGGGGAAAGTGCCCAGTACACACTCACTCAATGAGTCTTAGACTCTGTTATACCCATTTTTGTAATTCCAATACTCTTAATTCGAAGATTTAATCCATTCCCATACAATTCAAATTATGAGGTTTCCACTGTATAGCCGTAGTTTTTTTTTTTTTAATAAATTGGTACAAGCAATTTATTTTCACTATGCTAGAAATTGATTTACACTTACTATAGTCATTAATTAGTTCTATTTATGGCCAGATAAAAAAAAGCCCTTTTTATTATGATAGAGGTACTGTACTCATTTGGAAGTCTATCCAAGAACTGTCATCTAGGATTATCTTTCTTGAGTTTTAAACTTCAGGACTCCACTTTAAAAACGGCAAAAACAATAATAATCCACAAATAGCATTGTGAGCTTACATACACAAAGTAGGCCTAATTGACAGGTTTTAAAGGACAGGGGTGACAAGTTAATAGCAAATTAAAACTGAACATATTTTTACACCGTTAGAAAGAAGAGCTATTCTCCACATTACGTTTCATAAGTATTCAACCATGGGATTCCGCATTTCATAACAATAAGAAAAGCCCACTGCAACTACAAGAGTATCTTACAAAACTTGAAAGCTGTACATTTTGCAAAATTAGAGACCTAAATCCATAGAATAAAATGCTCTTTTACTACTGGCTTTTAAAAAATATCCTTTGAGTAGCCTAGCTCTTTAAAAAAAATCATCTGTCGGATGAAATTGAACTTGAAATGATTGCAGTGAAAACTGTTCATTTTTAATGGCTGTGTAGTTGATTATATTTTTTTCTTTCTTATTCTCAATCTGCCCTGTTCAGGAAGTCATATAGGAGGACAGTAATTATATTATCTTTCAGTATTTCAATTTCAAGTCTAACAATGAAGAGGAGACATCTTAAATCTTTAGAATTAGAAAAATCAGAATATGTGAGCATGCTTTCCCCATAATTGACAAATATACAGGCAACAGTTCACAATCTCGCTGACTTGCATTAACAATGGAAAAAAAAAAAAGATTAATATTCTGCCATTTTGAATGCCTAGCTTAAAGTTAAAGACAGCTAAAATAGATATAAAAATTAACTATGATTCTTAGTCAACATAAGAAAAGTAAGTTGTTGTGATAAACAGCTGGTATAGTGGTACTCTATGTCAAAAAAGAAATAATAATGGCAGATTAAAAGAAATCTTAATGTAGGACATACACTTTAAATTGTATTTTCCAACAATACTATGCAGGAATTAATAGTTTAAAAAATAGAGTTATCTCCTTTTTCATACAAAATTATCGAGATTATTGAAGTGTTACTCAATGCACTCTAAGATCTACACAACAATCTTGCCATTGAGGAAGTGTAAATCATGAAATTGAAACATTATGAACGATATAAGAAGCGTCGTTAACTTAACCCCACCTACATCGCCCGCCCATGCCCGTATGTACCTATCTCGCCCATTTACTCTCATTTTCTGGGCGTGTACTATCTTTCCTTATGACTACCAGAAATACTGAAATCACATCACAAATCTTTTGCAAACACCTTAGACTTTGTTTTTGGATTAGATTTAGAACTAAAGACAAGCTTCATAATTAACCGCAATTTTTGGTCATTTTCATTCTCATGGACAAGGCTAGATCTAAACTTAAAGTTAGGATGGATGACCACTTGAATCATCTCAGGGATGCTACAGAAACTGTTTATTTTGGTTACCTGCAAAGGCTATCCCTACAATCAGGAGTCAGATTGTGATGTTGAGACGGTGGTGAAGTGGGATGTTGATGGTGAAAAAAGCTGAAATGGTGTTTCTCTGAAGTGAAGGGGAAATCTCAGAAAATTGGTTTGCTGTCACAAAACCTTGTTTTATTAAGAATTCAAGACCTGCAGTTTTTTTTACAGTTTATTTTATAATTTCATCTTGGTTTGTTTGATTGTAATTTTTTTCAAAAGTTTAGATTTATACTTTGTATGGAGTCATGTGCCTTCTCTTAGGGTCAGAGCTTTACCTGAGCTGGAGTGACTTAGGTGGTTTGAGTTAGAAGTAAAATCATGGAAAACTCTTTTTTTCTGCCTATTTTGACATGACCTTTTCAATCAAAGATACCTTTCATTACATGCCTTTCTGATTTATTAGGCCTATAAGCTTAGCGAAAAAATAAGCCTAACTTTAGTAGGCCTATAAAATTCGGTATGAAGTACTGACATACATCTAGATCTAGCCTCAGTGACATGGGACGGGCGATGGCTAAATTTTGAATTTCAGTCACGACTTATCGGGCATCTAGATTCTAGATCTAGATCTAGTGTATCCACATCTAAAGTCTAGAGAATATACAAAGAAAACAAAGATGATCAAAACATACTGAGCCTGGTACACCTTGCTGCTGCCATTCCTGACTTCTCCTTACTGCCGATGTGGTGAACCTCCGGACAAGTGAACGAGAAGTCTGTGCGAAAACCATTTTGAGTTTTAGAGAGTTAATTTCAAGGAGGATAGACGGGCTTCAAATTACAGTAAAGGACACAAGAAAGACTACTCTTTCCTACCAAAGGTGATATTTAAAAACTAAGAATGATATTTCGTTTTCCAGGTTGATGTACGCTCTCTATAATTATAATTTTACTAACACATGAAAAATTAAAAAAAAAAGGATTAAAACATATTTCTTAAAGTCTTAAAATGAGAACATAGGTCGAAAAAATTTATAAATATCGTTTATGAGTCTACTTTTTCATGCTGTGCATGTTTTCTTCTCAATGGAAATCTCTTTCAAATTTTTAACGAAAGTTTGAGAATCGGTATCTAGAGACAACTTCCGCCAAATACCACATTGATGAAATGACGGTTTTGACCCACTCACTAGTACTCAGTAGTGCGAACAAGTCTACGTTGCAGCGAGATTCAGAAAGCTTCAAAGCTGCAATTTTTTTTTTTGAAAAGAAACGCGTTCTTCGCATGCTAAAAGATTCTCAAATCGGACATTCTTGCTTTTCTTCACTCCATGGAGACGGCAACGGATGTATTTGGAACATGCCTTTGCATGTGCCCAGAGCGAGAGCTTGTTATGTGAGTAAAATGTAAGCTTCCTCTTCAACAATGTACACATCTAATTTAGACCTTAGACTCTAGATTATAGATCTAGATATTTTAACTTTCAAGGTTGGGGTAGAATCTTTTTTACACTTTCCAGACAAAGATTTAGGTTTATCAAATCTGCATTAGGCCTAGATCTTTTTCAATGTTTGGGGGTGTTTCTTTATTTTGTCTAGATCTAGATCTAGATCTAGTTCTAGATTATCCATTTATTTATTTTTGTTTTCATTTCTTTTTAGGGGGTGGGGCAATAGCACTGAATGATAATTAGGCCTATTATAATGCTGGTCATGGTTATTTGTATAGAATGTAGGATAGACTTACAGCCTCCAGTTTGGGGTTTAGGCCTATCTAGATCTAGACTTAGACCAATCTACTACTACTAGATCTAGATCTAGCATCTAGAGTGGCAAAGATAGACGGGTCCAACCCCAGCTGATTTGTGTTTTATAGGACTGTGTACTGTAAATTTCTATCTAGACCTAGCCAAGATCTCTCTGAAAAGGTGCATTTTCTTTAAATGTCCTATAGATACAGTACAGACTTTATCAGCGAAAATCTGCTTTTAATAAAATAGTGAGCAACCACTTACCAATGGTGTTTCATATTTGTATGAATATTATGATCCTTCATCCAACTCTCACATGTCATATGTATGCAATTATTTGTAAATCATATTAGGATATGAATGTTGCACTCACTAGCAAGGAAAGAGGTTACTCCGCATTGTAGAGTTTAGCCCAAATTGTGTTCTAAATAAGTATAATTATAAGACTAAGAGTGCCAAAGCCATGTAGAGTTTGGCCCAAACAGTATGGGCTCCGTAAAAGTATGATTTTAAGGATGCCAAAGCCATGTATAGTTTGGCCCAAACTGTATGGGCTCCGTAAAAGTATGATTTTAAGGATGCCAAAGCCATGTAGAATTTGGCCCAAACTGTATGGACTCCATAAAAGTATGATTTTAAGGATGCAAAAGTCATGTAAAGTTTGGCCCAAACTGTACCCATAAACTTATGATTTTAAGGATGCCTGTCATGTAAAGTTTGCGCCATATTGTACTCGTAAAAGTGTGATTTTAAGGATGCAGAAGCCACTTCTCTGCTCTGATTTCCTCTCTCAAGACTCAATTTCTCTTCAGTCATTACAGAACTAAGAATAAAGTTGCATGATTCATTTACTCTTTTCCTCATTGAAGGGACATAATCCAGAATAGAATTATGAGTCCAGTTTGTTTGATTTTAGAAAGACAATCAATAATCAAATTAGAATTGATAGTAAAATCATTTCATGAAAATCACATGGTTTTGTCAAAATGAAAAGGGCGAGTCACCGGATTGATTTGTATTCCTTTATTGTATAAATTTGTTTAGCTGGAAACCGAAATTACTTAGCCAAGCTGTTTTTCAGTACATGCCTTATATACTTTACAGTGAAAGCAAAACTGGTGAATGTGAGTAAATGTTTATAATGAGTAACAGGGGACCAAGATATTAAAATACTTTTTTTATTAAATCCAAAGCTTTTCCTGTTTTCTATTCATAGGAGAGAGCGAGAAGGTCTGCTTCACCCTTTTGAAGTTCAGGAGGAAGACATGACGTTGAACAACAAGGCGTCAAGGAGGTATTGGGCTTTACATTGATGAGATGGACTTCTGTGTGGTAGTGCTAAGCTAAATTGGGTTTTCACTTTTTTGGAGAACATTTGTCTTATTTTATATTCATTTTTATTTTATTTTTTTTTTGCATTTATTCCTGATGACAATTTAGCAAAGCAATGTTTTCTAGTCTTATTTAGGAGTTTCAACCAGAGCTGGTGGCCTATCGGCAAGTTATGTTCTCCAGCCAATCATTTGCTTTAACAAAGAAATGATATGAATCTGGGCATTTTAAACCATGAGTACCACTTTGCCCATATAATGGGTAAAAATTATGGGATGTTAGATGACTTCCTATGAAGATCAATTATGAAAATCAATCTGTGGAATATGGTTCATTTAAAAAAAAAATGTTTATTTTATATTTAGAAGCTGAGAGATATTTTAAATTTATTAGTCTTTCTGTTTATTTTATCAAATTAAAAAAAAATAGCACTTGTTTTTATAGGCCCAAAGCCGACCGGAGGAAAGTTGTGAAGCAGTTCTCACGACCTGCCGCAGGAAGAGCGGATACAGATCCATCTCAGCTGCGCCCGGCTCCTGTACTGAGTGAAACCGTATCCTACCTGTTCGGCAGGTGAGCTGGTTGCTCGGTTACCTTTTGGGGGGTTTCCGCAGTCTCATGAAAAAAACATTCTCAAAGAATGTCTTAGCTCATTTTTGCTGTGAAGAAAATCTTTTTAAAGTCTCATAAAAAAAATACAACCAGAATATGTGTGTGACAAGACCACCAAATGGAATGAGTGTGTCTGTGTGATGGGATGTAGAAGAAGGAGCTGATGCTTATTACTACGTGTAGTTTTTTTTTTTTTGTTTTTTTTTTTGAAGTGCGTGACAACTTAAGCTTCTCAGAGTCAATACTATGTCTTAGGACAACTCCTTTTTGCCTCTTTGAATTACATATGGATTTGGACAAGACAGACCTATGTAATTTTCAGAGAACAAACATGCCTTTTGGCCTTTGGCGATGAAAGAGAGAGCCATTTTTTTCTATGTATGGTGGGCAATTTGTTGCATTTTGCACAAATACACTGATATGAGATATCCTGTCTAGATTTCACAATATAGTATTTGGCAGACAATAAAACAGGCATGTAAAATTTCTGACAATTGTCAGAATTCTACAAATTTCGACACATCAGGCAGAGATGCAGAGACCCAGCAATTTTAATATTTCAGGCATATGCGAGTAGATGTGTGTGTGGATTTGGGGGGGGGGGGGGGGGAAGGAATTCAGGCAAAATTTTCAGACTTGGTTGGCATCTCTGATCAAGATTTTCCTACTCAGTTATCAATTCGAGAAAACCACAACAGTATGTAAATGCACTATATATTTACATGATATGTGATAATTTAAAGATTTTCTGGTCCTTTGACTTAGACTTTTGGAATTGCTGGCTTGCAAATTGCTTTTTGTTTGCTTGAGATAAAACCAGCTGTGCATTTTGACAATATAAGAATGAAATCTTGTTTTATCTAGGAGTCGATATAAGGAATTTGTATTTCAGAAACAAGGAAATTTGGCTTCGAGCAATTTTGTTTGATGATAAAATTGTAAGGTGGGATTTCTTCTCCGAAGACTGTTATCTTGTTCCCCTGTGATCTTCTACCTGCTAATGGGCTGCTCACAATTTCTATTATCAACACATCTATGTGATGCAATCTTAGACTCTAATGTGTGTCAGATGGTGAGGAATAGTGTAGGCAACAAAATTTAAACTTCAAAGAAACCAGCAACTCTGTGATTTATTTATTTATTTTTTTACCTGACTTAGATCTATGCTTTCTGCATTAAAAATAAATAGGAATTCCTTTTTCTTTTCATTCTCTAAAGCATTGTGCCAAAGGATCACCCAGCCTGGTCCAACGTGTACGAGTTTGTGTTTGACCGTCTGCGAGCCGTGAGGCAGGATATGGTCATGCAGGGAATTGTGGGCAGGGACGCCATCAACATCCTGGAACAGGTGGTCAGGTTTCATCTGTATGCATCATACAGGTAAGACGGCAGTGGCCAGTTGCTGTCCACTGTAAAGTTGATGATGTGGATTCCAGATTCTCCATTTTTAGATTCTTAACTGTTGCGATACCACAATTTTTTTTTGATTGTGCGGCTTGGCTAAGCACCGTGCAGATAACATGATAGAGATCAGTGTAATCATTTGTTATAAAGTGTAAACAACAGAATAAATGCTCTAGAGACAGAAACTTTATAAGGCAGCGGCCATGATTGGGGCATAAGACCATGTGTTTTTTTTTTTTCTTCATGGTCGTGGTACTAGTGAACAAAAAGAATTGCCATGTAGTTTTTTGGAAAGCGCAACTGATGCCGATCTGGTCTCTTCAGATATCTTCAATTTTAGTCAGTTGACTCTTGCAATACCATGTTTTTTTTTATTTTTTTTATAAAAGTTAGCCTTTAAGGCCCTGAATACTTCACTCAAAGTTCAATTTCTTTCGTAAAATGTTTGAGTCAATAGAAATGTGTGCATTGAAAGAAAACTATGGAACATCCATGGTTTTTTTTTATTACTCTAAAGTCAAACCAGGCAGCAGAGAGAGGAAATATAAAAAAAGGTAAACTGTAGCTCTGAAATTAAGTCAATAATTTACTTTTTTCTTCACATTACATCATCTTGTAATTTTTTTTATGTTGCACTTTGCCTCTTTTTAGAGATTCTTCTATTTGCCTTCCTTGAGTTGGGGGAGGGGGGGGGGAATCAATAAAAGATCCATTCATCCTCTTTTGAAATCAAATTTTCTGGCACAACCTATTTTTCAGGGTTCACACTCAATCTGTTTAGAGAAAATGCGGTATTGAAAATTAGATGTAGATGGCTCATTGGTTAAGTGCCTGGTCTTGTCTCGGCAAGGAGGTGGGTGCCGCATCGAGGTGCAAGTTTGATTCCTGTCCATTCCATCTGTTCTTATATTTTCACGGCTTTCGTCTTATTTGTCGGTCTCGGGCTAGATCTAGGGTTGTGGTTGATTTTTCTAAACTATTGAAAATTAAAATGGTCAGGGGATTAAAACAATATGGTTTGGGAATGTATCTCTAACAAGAATAATTTTACCAGACAAGGATTTTGTTGTCACTTGCTAAATTTTGTCCGGTTCTCAGGCGGGCAAGTGTTCCGTTTTCTTCATTTGCCAGCTTGTGGTCAGTCTTAGAAGTAACAATAGGGGGGGTGGGGGTGGCGGGAACTTTTTCACGCTGGAGGAAACTTTTTTGTGGCACCGAAACTGAGCAAACAATTGTGCTTGACTTTGATCTTTTGTTTACAGCACTGTAGGCCTTTTGCCCTTGACCCTTGACTTTGAGCTTTCGAATAGAGCTTTCACTCTATTTCTTTCTGTCGGCTTGATCGTAAGATGAATTTACTAAGGAGAACATTGACTTAGTATAGAATAGAAGTTGAGCATCAAATTTAAATTAGATCTAGATTCTGGACGTAGACCTGGATAATTTACCTTGTTAGTCTGGTTCTGGAATAGATTCTAGATAAACAGCTTCGGCGTGGAGCGTAGATCTAGATTCGGGACTTCTTACCCAGTGCGGTTGTGGCTCTTTATTTTTAACATGACAGCCATATGGCATAGAGTCCTAGATAAAAAAAGCAAAACTAATTGAACAACAGTTTTTTATTTTCTTCAATACAGTTTTTTTTAACCCCAAATTTTTTTTTTCCATTAATTGATAGGGTACTCTAGACTAGTCGGTAACGGTCCGCTTGTCCCTAGTATCATATATGACTCTAGATCTAGAAGTCTTCGCCAATATGCCCAACGCAGTGTTTCAAGAATCTTTTCAAAGCATCCCCTGTTTAAATACTGCCTTAAAGCCTTCGAGAACAAGCATGAAGCGTTCTGTGTTATAGTTTTTGTTTAGTTTTGTAAGGAATAATAGGGCCATCTACCCTCGTTTCTCACACAAAAAGGAAAAAAAAACACAACACTTTTGTTCTAATAAAGTCTTTTTATGGTAGCAGAGATTTGTTCAAAAAAAATAAAAGGAAACCAGATGACTTTCCAAGTGCTACCGCATCTACTAGTACTACGGATTCCACTACATCCAGGTCCAACCTGGGAACTGCATCAAATGCATCGGTAGATCTAGACAGGAAGTAGGATAAACCATTCTTATTAGTGCTGGCATAAGTTAGAATTAATCTTGATTTTTTTTTTTTGGAGGGGGCGTAGTCTTGAATCTCATACTGAGATTTGAGTGAGAGCCCTGATCTTTAATTTTGTTTTATTCTTTATCATCCCAGGCTTAAAGCTGCAGACGCAGCAGATTTTGACCCAGTGATCAACAAGCAGCACTTGTTGGAGTGCTTGAAGCGTCTGCTTTACCTGTACAAGGTCAGAACCACTGAAACTCTTCTGCTTGTTGTTTATCTTTCAGTTAAATGCTGATGATAGTAGTTTGTCTTTCAGTTAAGTGCTGATGATAGTATTAAAATTTAGACAGGGTGTTAGCCGCGCCCCCCCCCCTTTTTTTTTAAATAAATTATGCTTTTCATTATTTTTAGTTGTAACTGGACTTTGTGGATTGTTATTTTTTTTAAATCAAATTTTATTTTCAATATTAATGGAACTACAATCTATAATGCATCCTGAATTTAGCATCATAAGGTTTGTTAATGTTAAGCTCTTTCTGTGGATTTTTGTTACCAGTTTTACTTTTCCCCCTTTAATTAAGCGATAAATTTACATCAATCTGCTTGATGAAAATTTTTTAGCTTGCAGTAGTCCAGTGGTACGATTGAAAATATGTTATGAATAAAATCAGACCTTAAAAAATGTAGGTTGTAACTTTACAAATTATGAAAATAACATTGAATGTAGATGGATTTTTTAAAACTTTCATGTTATCTGCAAATATTATCCTTTTGGGAAATCACAATTTGTTACAATTTCTGCCATTAAGAAGCTTGTCATGTGAGCAGCATGCAAGGCATGTGGTCTTATTGAAGACAAACTCATTCAGGCCCTAAGATTTTTATAGCTGGCCACTTTCATCGGCTTGACTCGTTTTCCAGTATACGACAGTTAGCTTAGCAAAGTAGACAGTATATACTTAACGGAGTATACGCGATATACTTAATAGAGATGTATTTTTGCTCAGGTTTGCCCCGGCCATCATCGCTACCGTGAGGAATTTGAAGCAATTTACCTCTTGGACAACCTCGGAGATGGGCATGCTCTCCAACACTGTCTAGAACTGTCGCCAGAGCTTAGGTGAGTGTTGTGTTTGTTTGTAAACAGCTTCTCTCTCTCTCTGTCTCGAGCTGTCGCCAGAGCTTAGATGATTGTTATGTTTGTTTTAAACAGCTTCTCTCTCTATCTCTCTCTGTCTGTCTCGAGCTGTCGCCAGAGGTTAGGTGATTGTTGTGTTTGTTTGTAAACAGCTTCTCTCTCTCTCTCTCTCTCTCTCTCTCTGTCTAGAGCTGTCGCCAGAGCTCAGGTGATTGTCATGTTTGTTTGTAAACAGCTTCTTTCATCTTGGTTTGTCTATCTGTATGTTTTTCTTACACTCCCTCTCTGTCTGTCTGTCTGTCTGTCTCTCTCTCTCTCTCTCTCTCTCTCTCTCCCTCTCTCTGTCTCTATCTCTCTTTTTCTCTGTCTCTCTCTCTATCTCTCTCTTTCTTTCTCTCTCTCTCTCTCTCTCCCCATCTCCCTCTTGGTGAAGGTTGGCAGCTCTGGCGTATATTTACCAAACTTTGCATTCCTTTTTATTGGCTTTTGGGGCTCTGCAAATGTTAAATGTAGTCTCAAGTTTTATTCTGATTTTTGTTTGTCTGTTGTTGTTTTTTTGTTTTGTTTTGTTTTGGTTTTTTTTTTAATTTTTAAAAATCTTAACCTTTTTTTATTTTCTTTTTCCTCTTGGGTTTGAATCAGAGCATCACCTCTCGTTCGTCAATGCTACGAAATATCTTCCGAGTTTGTGCTGAGGAATTACAGCCGTGCTCTCCGCCTTATTTCTCGCCTGCCCAGTGCGATGTGCTTGTGTGCAGTGAACCCACATTTGAACAATTTGAGAGTGTGAGTTATTTCATATTTGTCAAAAAAAAAAAAAAAATCGCCTGAACTAAACAGGTTTTTAAGCAGAGATGCCCAACCAGCTGCTTTTTCCGTTGACAATGCTTACTATACATCTTAATCTTTGATGGCTGTAGCCGAATTAGTATAGGTATATATTGGACTCTCATGGTAAACATGGGTTGATATTTTTTCCCCCACCAATATATGGAAATTGTGCATACTGTTGGAAGCAAGCATCCTTCTTCTTTCCATACTCATCATTTTTTTTTTATCTTGTACAAGTTAAAGCTCATTAGGAAGGTTAATTTGACGAAGTTTCAGAAAAAAAAATATATTTCAGAGGTAAAGATTTCTAGTATTTTATTTTTATTTATCTTTTAATGACGGCTTCCCCTCGGCATGCAAAAACTGTGGAATCAACACCTCCGATATCCAAACTTGAAGTAAAAGGGCAGTTACGGACACAATTAGATTAATTATGATCATGAAATAGGTTTGAGTTAGCTATAGATGACAAAAGCATTGCACTAACAATAATATATTAAACTAGTTAATCTTATATAGACTGTACCAAAACGGATGCATTTGCCTCATGAGAGCTGCGTATAGGATACATGTTCTTGCATTTTTGTCAGAAGTGTTTAAGGCTTCAGACTTAACACATATTTTTGCATATATTTCAGAACTGCACTTTAGATCAGTTTACCAGTGCTGTTTTCAGAGCAGACTTTTCCATTTATTTTTTTTTTCTTTTTGCAAACTCTATTCTTAAAGTGCTAATTGTCATGACTGTTTTTTAATCAAGACTTTCTTATATATTTTTCAAAACTATATGGACTATATATCATTGTTAATATCCAGGCATATTCTTGCGTGATTGTAATTACTGTATTTTGGATATACACTACACAATCACTCTGAACTTATTTGTGCAAAAGAAATGTTCTTTGTGAAGTTAAAAACCCAACGGAAAGAGATATAGTTACAGTCTATTTAATAAATATAACTCATTAATATATATCTCTTGCCTTAAATTTCCCACTTTCTTCTGCAAGCTTAATTACTATTTTCTCTCTGTCTCTGTCTCTCTTGCTTCATCCCCCTTTAACCCCCCTCCCTTACCTTCCACTCACCCACCCTGAACCTATGGAAAATTGGCAGCTCTGACATTCTTCTGCAAACTAAACTCTCTCTCTCTCTCTCTCTCTCTCTCTCTCTCTCTCTCTCTCTCTCTCTCTCTCTCTCTCTCTCTCTCTCTCTCTCTCTCTCTCTTTCTTCCCCAGTCACCCACCCTGAACCTATTGAAAGTTACCAGGTTTGGCATTCTTCTGCAATCTAAATTTCTATTTTCTCCTGCACACTCTACAGAAACTACCTCCAGATCTTGTCCACCGGTTACAGCATGAGGAATTGCAAATACCCCGTGGAGAAACTCCGAGACCAGCTAGCATTGACCTCACTGACCTCGGTGGTGGATCTGTGTACGAAATGTTGTCTCGTCGATCGATTTGACCACCCAGATCCAAACCGAGAAGGCTATATCTGCTTCAACAAAGCGCTGTTTAAGAGGCATCAGTCGGAGCAGGTGAGTTTCTGCACTTTTTTTCTTTTTTTTTCAACGTGCGTATTTCATGACCCATAACGGTTTTATCTTTGTTGTTACAGGTCTTTTTCAAAAGAGGTGCATAGAATGTTTGTCTCTTTTTTCTCTTTTTTTTTCGGGATATGTCATCTGTGGTCGTCACTTTGTGTGAAGAGGCTAGAACTAGTGATGTGGAGGGATGATCAAAACTCGTTTATGTCGTGATGCTGCATGAATAGCAAATCGAGTTAAAAACTTTTACCTCCAATTTCTGATTCAGTTGCCAGGCCTTGTGCTTCAAGGTTCCAGATCTGTCAGTCCAGTGCAATTTCTATTCTAAGTGCCGTTAGTTAAAAACTGTGGGACACACATATTTTCCTTCTCTCATTGTAGCTCTGCAGATGTCCATAGATTCTAAAAAAATGAATCCTTTTTTTTTAATATGCTCTTTCTTTTATGTTTGAATATTTTTTTTTATTCATTCTTTTTTTTTTTAATAAGAATTTTTCTTTTGTCCCACAGAGGCCATTGGCTTTGGCGCCCCTTGATGCTGTGTTAGGTAGAGAGTCTGTACCTTCTCTGTTGACGGGACAGGGCAAGCCATCAACAGCGGTGACCGACCGTGATTTGAATCAAGTTTTGTGCGGACAGAGCAATGTCAGTGTGGTGGAGGCAGCTAAACCGGGAGACGTCTGGTCGGTGCAAAGTTCAGTTGATGAGAATAACTGGCCAGCCGAGACATCAAGTTCCAGCAGAACGGGATTAGGAAAGAAGGCTGAGCGTGTAGCCGTCTCAACAAGTGTGAGAATTGAGAAGGCGTGCATGCCCAATGTTTCGGGATCTTCCATACCAGTCAGTTCTGATTGCGAAGCTAAAGACTTGGCTAAGGTGAGTGTATTGTGTGTAAACAGTGCAGCTGATTCTAACCAATGGACACCGAGCCGCGGCCGCGGAGGAAGAGGTGTGAGGTCAAGACCTCAAGGGGAGAGCATTCTCTCTACACCCGGGAGAGGGCGAGGTAGAGGGAGAAGAAAGATTTAAATAAGATGTGTACATTTTATGACTAGTCATGTGTCAACAAACTGTCTAGATCTGTGGTTACTGATAGACTTCAAAGAAGGGACTTGAAGCAGTGCAATTAGGTCATGTACAATATTCAATGCATGTGAAATGGGTGCTGTCTTTTTTCGGAGAGAATGTGTTCAAAAAGAAAAAATAGCGCCTGATCCTCGGCATGCAGTGACGCCTATATTTTATGCCTTCTTTCAATTGTAGCAAGACATTTTTCATTCACAGTATAAAGTTTTTCAGGCATTTTTGTTTAAAATGAAATAATCTAAATTGAAGTTACTTTTAAAAAGTAAGGCTACACCGTTTTACTTACACTAGGAAAACAATTTGGCAAAGCGTCGCAGATTTCTCTGAAACGATTGAACTTTGTGCAAGTTATCTATATCGACACTTGATTTGTAACCGCTCTTTGAAAAACCGAATTAGGTGCCTAATTTTTAATGATAATCTAGGAAACAACCTTCTCACCTATTAAAATTTTATTAACAAGTAAATGATATAGGAAATTGATTTAGTTTAAAAGTTGTCTTCTTAATGAAATACTGTAAAAGCTTGATCACATATATTCTGGATTTCCTGGCTTGAAATTTTGAATAGCTCATAGCCACACATCAAGGAAATTTGCGCAAGAAATAGTTATTTGAGCGTGTAGCACTTGATTGTTTTGTGTAACATGTGTAGTTTTGTGTTACCTTTGATATCACACAGAAAGTATCAACACCGCCCTGAAAATGATTGTACATGTCTGCTATTTTTTTTATTTCTTTCATTCTGCTGCTTTTCCCCCTTTTTCATTCTTCTTTCAACATATGGATATTTGTGGGAAAAAAGATCGGTAAAATTTTGTTTTGTAAAATATCAGACATATGGCCAGAACAAATATTCAAAAGCTGCACTACCAAGTTTAGAAAGTTATGTCCCTTGTTCTCATAAGAAATGGTGTAAACAGTGTCTTCGAAAATCTTTTTTAATTTTCTTAGTCCTCCAACATGCACTTCAGTTGCTTTCTTAAGGTATCAAAATCAGACCAGCAATTTTCGATTTTCATGGTCACTTCATACCTCAATCTTTGGTTTGAAAATCTTTTGCAGCTTTCAACATGTTCGTGGGTTTCGTCTATTCTTTTATTTATTTGAAAATAGAAAAAAGAAACTTAGTCAACTCAACTTAGGTTACACAAGTACTTAAAAGCACAACGAAATCTTGAACATAATAGTGCATTTTTTTTATTTACTTATTTCCTAGGACAAGGGTGTAAAATTAATTTTGTTTGCCTGAAATGACCCGTTCACCTTTTGTCGTGAATTTTTTATGTATAAACTGTTTTTTCCGATTTCTATTCTGTTATAGAAAAGAAATGGTACCAAACCAGTGAAACATAATGAGTGATTTGTCACTGCTGAAATGGTATGATCTGTCTCTCTCTTGGGGCTGCTTTTTGTTTCATTTTTCATCTATCTGTCTACAGGATAAGACTGATGTTATGGTGGTTTACCTTTCGGGCTTTCTTACTTTCTTCTCTTGAGTGGCCGACTTTGGCTTCCAGCAATAATTTACATCCCTCAATAAATGAGAGAAGTTACTTTGCAGATTTTCCTTATCAGGCTCCTGCTTTGCACTTGTTACGTCACTCAGGATATTTTTCTTTTTGCGGTGACAGATCTCAATTTCAGAATTAACTCATCCGTGAAGGATGAAAGAGTTTGCTGAATTACCTATCACTGCACTTGTCAAGTGACTGCTTTCCAGCCCTTTGTAGATTGTTGATTGGTGAGTTTTAGCAGCATATGACTCACAGTGTACCGGCATACTATGCAGCATGGCCTCTGAAATGCAGCGGACTGTGTTTCTTCTGTTGATTCCCTGTGCTGTTAAGATAAGAAATACAATGAAAGGCTTGGAGTCTATGGGAAAAGGCACGGACTCCCTCATCCTTTCTCTGCTTTGTATTATAAAATACCCTCCTTAGGAGCAGGTACGGTTCTTTTCGCACCGTAACATTTCCTGAAAATGTCTAAAATCTGTTGAGAAGTGGCCGATTTTCCTTCGAGGTGACAATCTATCTCACTCTCCACCTCTTCTCCGATCTTCTCATAAAAGAAAGAAATCTTTTCCTTCTCTGTATCGAGGTGTAGGAATTCCCACGCTCTTTCCATGCGAGCGATGAATCTGGTTGTCTCCCCAACTCCTCCATTCCCGTAAAACTTAGCCAGCGATACTTCTCTTGGCGCGCAAATGACCATCTTCGGGGCTGGCTGACCACTAGGCATTGTACAGGACTAGGAGACAAGGAGCAAAAGGGAGGAGATCGGTGATCCAAACAAGGAAAGACAACTAAATAGGGAAAGACTTCAACTTCGACACCACTCTTGGGATATACTCAAAATATCCCACCGCTGCCACCAAATGTAACCAGACCACATATTTCACTATCTCCCTTTCTGTCCTTTGTAATCTCGAATGAAGTCTGGCCAATCTATGGAATCCAAATCGTGTCTTGGTAAGAAAGGAAAACATCGAGTGAAAAGTTTCAAACTTAGCCAAGATATCTTGCTGTAAGCCTAGTATGGATCCAGTACAGAGCTCCCATTGCTTTTGCTGGAGCTATACTCAGTGTTTTCAAGGACTCACCTAGAGCATTCTGGTAAACAACTGCATTGGGACAGAATACTTGTTGAAGGTCCAAATTGACGGAAACTTTCTCTATCTGGTTTCTCATCACTTGTCTCAAGACAGTTGAAGCTTCTGGAGGCTTTTGGATGTTCAAGGAGTAAGGGTCTTGACATAATGGAAGGAGGGAATCGGACTGTGGTGACAAGGGTAGCCTGAGTAGCCTTTTCAAATAATCTCTTTTCATGGGGATGTTCATGTGATCCGAGATGCAGTAATAGATTAGACATAAAAATTCTGTCAACTGATCAGAGCTCTGAATTCATGAAAAAGTTCTGCAAAAGCAAAATCGGCATACCTCCAGCACAAGAAGGCCAGCTAAGCAACGCGACTTTCTCTTTATTAGAACAACTTGTCATACTTTGAATCTTGTAGATGCCAGAGTCGTTAACGTTCAGTACTGCCCCAAGGTGAAGGGAATAACATGTATATTTCCTTCAGAGAGCAATGCTACAATGAGCATTCGAAAGATCGCATTCAATTACTGCTAAAGTGAAGAGAATAACATCAACATATTTCTTCTACAGAACATATATGAGCATTCGAAAAGTCATGGTCAGTACTGCTAAAATTGAGAATATATGTATATTTCCTTCAGAACATCTTACATGAGCATTCAAAAAGTCATTTGATACTGCTAAGGTGAAGAATAACATGTATGTTTCTTCAGAACATGCACACATGAGCATTCAGCAAGTGCCGATCCTATCGCTGGCTGTGGGGAAACTCCGACTCTCCGTACCCATGCTTACGATTTCGCATAAGAGCCTGCTTGTTCACATGTTGGGAAGGAATATTTTGTCAAGACACCACTTTTTGTTGAAGGTTGAAAAGCTTTGTGGATATGAAGGTCTCCTCCAACTTTACCAGACACCCGACCTATTTGCTCCATTTGCGTCTTAAATCTCTCCAGGCATTAATCCGTTTCGCTATGACGTTGTACCCGTTTTGCTCAACCTCCAGCTTAGGAACAAGAACAGCATATTTGGCATCTCCTTTGACACAACTTGGCAAGATGGGTATTGACAGTGCATCCAAAGAAGTGGTTATACAGCTGCTATCATAAAATCCAGGTCCAGAAAGGCTGATCCAATACCTTCTATACCACCTTCGCATTCCTATTGCTTCCTTGGTATTCTCCGTATTGGAAAAGAGATCATTTTAGTCCTAGTGTAAGCCTCTTTGTGATGTCTCACCAGATAGAGGTGTATGTACCAGCTTGTCTAGGAGTTTTCGAAGGGGATATATACTCCTATCTCTTTCCTAAAAGCGGAGCACCATCCTGATGAATCAATGTGAGCAAAAAACGGGATGGATTCGTCTGAGGAGTCAAATGATGTAACTCTTTCATAGCTAGCAGCTTCTTTATCAGGGCCTCTTTACTAAGTGAGAAGCAGACATTTGGAGCATACCTGTCCTAAGAACGAGAACACTTATGTTCATAGATGTCAGAAGAAGTCTTGATCTGTTCTCATATGTTGTTAGTCCAAACATCCGAGGTTCCTGCCTTTTTCAGTTCCTTTTCCTTGGCAGTAAGCTTGATGATAAGAAAATCGGCTACCGCATCGAAGTCCATAGAGAATTTCCTGAGGAAATCCATTATATCCTCTCCCATGTACTCTGAAGTCCAGAAATCTGTCGTGAATTTTCTTGCATGTATATCGGAGTAACCAGATTGTTGTTCTAACCACATTTTAGCCCATGTTCCTTCGATCAAGTTGTTTGTTTCTTTTGATCTTCAAACCAACGTTTACATTTCTCTAAAAAACCTCCAAAAGTGATGTAAAACATCAAAGTTTGGGCTTCCTGCCTTCACGACTGTTTCTGAGCTCCACGGTTAAGTTGCCGAAAATCATTTTCTGCATCATAACACCAGTGGAATGATGTAAAAACAAATGCTTCTCTTACGAAATTTTTGTTCCAACATCAGCAAAATTGTCTATTAAGTACTGATGTAGTTCTGCAGGTGTTGTTATTTCTTTTTCTAGCTTTTTTCTTTCGGGATTTTTCACTGAATAATTGTTCGAGTTTTCTTTTAGGTTTCTTGGGTAGTTTCTGTGGCGGACCTTCTCTTTCTACCTTGTTGATGATAACGATCCATTTTCTCGAGCTACAGGTTATGTTGATGGAAGTGCTTTGATTTCCTCAGAAGTTAAAATTGTGGTAGGGGTGTATTGACAGCCTGTTGAAAAACCGGATTTGAAATGGTAACGCCAGAGCAAATTCGCTTTTAAGGTAGGTGACGGCGGTAGAGGCGCCTTGACAGCCTGTTGAAAACCCGGATTTGGAATGGTAGTCCCTTGAGCAGAATTGTTGCACAGTAGGTGACGGCGGTAGAGGCGCCTTGACAGCCTGTTGAAAACCCGGAATTGGAATGGTAGTCCCTTGAGCAAATTGTTGCACTGTTGGGCGGCGGCGGTGAGAGGCGCATTGACAGCCTGGCTTGAAAACCCGGATTTGGAATGGTAGTCCCTTGATTTCAAACTGATGTTGAGGATTCATATTGTCTGAAGAATTAATATATCCTGTTTAAAAATTAACAATTTGCTACTTGCGTTATATTCCTCCATTTCCTATAAGTAAATCCTGGTGAAACACTCTCCTGTGACATAACGATGTTAAGCCGCCGAAGTCAAAAAGTATAAATGATCAAATACCTTAAGTTCTTAACATAACCCGAGCAGTCGTTAGCGCCCGTTGCTATAAACAAAAAGTAAAACAAATTATTTTATTGGTGCGGTTCAAAATCGATTGAGCTAGAAAGTCTGTGTCTGATTTTTAAAAAGTATTGAACTTTATTGATTTCCTGAAAAGGGTAATGATTCAGTTAGCTGCATAGCATGGTGTTAATGCTTCGTTGGCTCCTAAATTCAGAAAAAGTTATTGATTTTTTTTTTCGCCTCAAACACTTTTTCCCCGGATACTATTACAATTTTTTGCCCCCTGTGAGGGCTATGGGGCGTAATTTTTAAGGGGTGGTTTTGTGTCGGAACCCGTGTAGTTTCGAATAGCATTTTTGCCCCTGCTCGACATATTTCATAGAGAGACACAGCGGGAAACGACTTGGGGTGTTGGGCTGATAGCTTTATACCCCAGCGGTCGTTATTATCAACAAAACAGATCACATGATTTAAATCGAACTTCGATTGGTTTGCCTATCCTACAGAGATAAGACGCTGTTTAATCATGGCACGATCACTACCTGTACAGCGATCGATCGGTTGGGTACATTCCAAATTGAAAGGCTTTTACTCAACCCTCTCGGCAAACAGTGAAATAGAAATCGATCGGAAAAGCTAGAAGTCATGTGTTTAATATTGATTTTTTTCCGTGTGAATTTCTTGCTTCAGAACCTGCACATATGGTGTTAATGCTCCGTTGGCTCTCAATTGAAAAGTTATTGATTTTTTACTGCCTTAACCTCAAACACTTTTTCCAGGTCCCTATTTTTAAATTTTTTTTTTATTTATTGAGGGGGGGTACTAGGGTGTAATTTTTTTTTTAAAAAAAAAAAAGGGGAGGTGGGCCAAACTCGCATTTTTACCACACTACTAACAGCCAGATGCTGCTTTTTTCCCTTCTCTCTTGACCCAATTTTTCATTGGATTCACAACCGAATTGGATTCTGGCCCTGAATATGTGACGAATTCTGTTCCGGTTCTCATCTGGAGCCTGTTTCAAATAAAAAGAAAGTGGTGAATTAAAAACTCATATAAAACTCTAGAGAATACTATTTCTAAAGAAAAAATAGACACGTGGGAGGGGCGGCTAGGAACTCATCCAGAACTATTAATGAGCAATGATTTCACCGTACCTTGAGGATCAATTGAAGGTTCCCCGATCTGTTCAAGGCCTTCAGACATTCCATCAGTGATTTCATATCTTTGGACACGGTAGAACTTGCCCTCTGCTGAACCGCCTTTCTGTACTCAGTATATTCTAGCAGCAGACCCTCTGAAAAAGACAAGAACACACTATAACAAAAAGTTAAAAGACCGAAAAGAGAAATTGGCCGATTGCTTAGACAAATTCTATCATATGTAACGTATGTAAAGGTAAAAAATAATTATAATGCGCACTGTAAAATAACAGACATAAAAAAGCAACAAAGGAAAAGCAGGCATTTTTAGATTAAATTTACCATTTCCATAAGTTTCGATAATTATATGGCCTTTAAACTGAATATCGTATTAAAGATAGCACAGTTTAGATATAAAAAAAAAAAACAAGGAAATATCAAAATCAATGTTAACTCACTCTGTGGATGGTCTGCAAATATACCAAAGTCAGTGCCATCTATTTTGTTAGGGGTTGGAACATCAGTAATGGCCATGATATCTTTTCGTTCGTCCGAAACTCGAACTATTTTCTCCACCTGCTCGAGATGACGAGGGAGATTGATAACCATCCTGCTACAAAGCGGACACTTCTTCTTCTGTTGGGAGAGAAAAGTTCCTTTGAAACATAGACTGTAAAATTATAGCCCAGCATAGTAATACATGGACATGGATATTTGCCAGGAACTGCTTTTGCGCGTCGAAGGCTGTCCCGGAGCCTATGATGCCTGTACGGGGCTGGGACTGGGCGCCGAGGATAGCCCATACATAAGTCCTGATGCTAGTATTCAGCCTCTCGACCCCGGGGTGGGTAAAGCCATCCGACTTGTTAAGTATGAACGTTCTCCAGGCATTGTCTGCCCCGGCGGCGTCCTGCTATATAAAATCCACGTGGAGAACGCTGTTTGTTGTCCTCTGTGTAAACGACATTCTGCTCGAGTCATACTCCCTGTCACCAACTGGGTGATAGCCGTTGTTAGTCCAGTAGGTGTAGACTCGCCCGAGCCCCTGGTTGGGGCCATTGACCTTCCAATCAGTGTGTGGGGAGACACCAAATTTGTTACAGATTCTCTCGTACCCACGGCGATCATAGGGGTTATTTAGCGCATCCCATGCCTGGTCCTGGGGTAGTGGGGCCTGTATCTCTACCAGTATACGCCGTATCTGGTAATACACGTGGAATCGATAGACAGACTGCAGCAGGTCATCGGCGGCAGTCAAATGGTCTTCCAGAGAAACACCACAGCCTGCGGTGGCACACCAAACGGCGAAGTTGAGCTGGTTCTGCCAGAACTGCATCGGGCTTGAATGCCAAGCCTGGACCAGTTTGTCTGAAGACACCGAAGGCAGACGGTAGCGTTCAAAGACATCGGGATACTTCACCCCGAACCATTTCTGCGGGTCGTCAGACTGAACC
>JAWDGP010005447.1:0-17485 GCA_033675545.1 Elysia crispata | reverse complement strand
AGCGACAGTACTGGGGCCGCATCATTCAGTCAGTGAAAGAGGCTAATTCAGTTAGAGTCACAGCTTAGAGAAACAAAATGTCGTACACGGGGTGCACAGAAAGTAAGGCGAAATAGATTCTAACTGCTACAGATATTTGTGTGTTTGACCTGAGAAAACTAGCTGTAACTAAAATAATAACTAGCCGATAAATTCTAAGAAAGTTTGAAAGTACCGAATCGTTAGATTTGTGGTAAATGAAAACATGGTATATAAGAGATTTATACATGCATTGCTTGATCTAAACGTTTATTTGGAGATGGTAAAGCCTGCAAGGAATAAATGATTCCAGTAACAAGCTACAAGATTATAGGACCAGTACACATCGAAGCTTTTTTCAACAGATTGAGAACAACGCCAGTATGTTCTCCCCAAGTTCCTTACAAAATGTCCGTGAAACGTATCGCCTGATGAATATTGGGTTGCATCAAACAATGTGCAACCAGCCCGACGTTCATCAGTCCCATAGAGACAGGTATTGCTAATCATTTTAACTGGTCTTCAAAAGTACTTGATTGGGCTGCATTAAACAATGTGCAACCAGCCTGACGTTCATCAGTCCCATAGAGACAGGTATTGATAATCATTTTAACTGGTCTTCAAAAGTACTTGATTGGGCTGCATTAAACAATGTGCAACCAGCCTGACGTTCATCAGTCCCATAGAGACAGGTATTGATAATCATTTTAACTGGTCTTCAAAAGTACTTGATTGGGTTGCATTAAACAATGTGCAACCAGCCCGACGTTCGTCAGTACCATAGAGACAGGTATTAAACGAAATTTGGCATCTTGCAGGTTGAGACAAAAGCGTCAAATTATGTGGTTACTTTCGATGATGGCACTCTATTTGACTTTTTCTCTCAGTACGCATGCCTTATGTAGATGAATCAGGCAAAAATCAAAGCTCTGAGATTAATTAATACTGATTGCAAGATTTCATCAATTGTTTTTATTCGAATGCTATCTTTATTTAGAAAAATCTACACGTCAAATTTCCTCAGATTTAAATTATATAATATAATTATTTCTTCGATCAATAAGAAAAGGAAAGTAAGTAAGCTTAGTATAGCAGGATAAAGTAGAGAAATCTGAGATTGGATTTAAAGATAGAATTTAGGTCTAAATCGCCTTAATCCGAGGACTTTTTAATAAACGTCTAGATCTAGATATAGATCTAAGTGTAGTCAGAATCTAAATCTACATCAACCAGTTTAGAATTACAGGTATAAAAAGATCTAGATTTAAACAAAGAACCAAAATCAGGGTAATCTTGTAGCCTTTCAATGGAGTGTAGTCAGAATCTAGATCCAGATCTAGAATCTAGTTAGTCTAGAAGCAAAAATTTGGATTTAAATTAGTCCTCAGTCAAAATATAGATCTAGATCTTGTTAAGACACTAATTCAGAAACATTTTTTCACACTCCATCGTAACAAATGTTGCGAAAAGCAAAATTTTCATAGCTCTATTTCTATTGAATTATTAGAATAATAAACCATTAAAAACGATGCTTTAATCGCAACAGATTTTATACTCTAAATCTAAATTAGATTAAATCAATTATACATAACCTATTTGGTTCCGATTCATTGAGATCGGGTCTTTGAAAACAGCTTGACAAAAATATTTTCTCTGTGTATTAGGGGCTGGAGACCTGCATAACAAGAATAGAGAAAATAATCATATGGTTGCATTAAAAATTTTTTTTGTCGGTCAGCCAATGTCAAAGCCGCAGACTAGCTGCCTGAAAAAAAAAAACAAAAAAAAAAAAAAAAAAACCATAAAAAAACAAAAAAAAAAAATTATTAAATGTAACAATGTAAGTAAGAATGGCAGTAGAAGCAGAATTAGCAACCGCTTTGACTATCATTATTGTTATTATTGTTTTTGTTGTTGTTGTCACTAATATATTATTATTATTATTTATTTATTATTATTTATTATTATTATTATTATTATTATTATTATTATTATTATTTATTATTATCATTTATTGCTTTAGTAGCAGCAGCAGCAGCAGCAGCAGCAGCAGCAGTAGTAGTAGTAGTGAAGTAGTGGTAGTGAGTAGTAGTAGTGAGTAGTCGTAGTAGTAGTAGTAGTAGTAGTAGTAGTAGTAGTAGTATTAGTAGTAGTAGTAGTAGTAGTAGTAGTAGTAGTAGTAGTAGTAGTAGTAGTAGTAGTAGTAGTAGTAGTAGTAGCAATAGTAGTAGTAGTAGCAATAGTAGTTGTTGCTGTAAGATCACTTAAGATACTTCAGGAGTTTTTAAGGAAAATGGAACATAAACTATTTTGCCTGAGTGTTTACTACACAGTATTCAAAAGAAAATAGAAACTAACTGTCATGAACAGAAAGCAAAAACCGAACTGTTGCAGTGAAAAAGAAATCGACAATTATGAACGATGAACTCAGTCAGACTGGCCCAGATGCCCTAGAAATGATCGAGAAGGCTTCCCTATCTTTTCACATCAATAGTACGTGATCCGTACGCCAATTTTTTTTTTTAAACACCTGCATTATATTATGCGAAAACTGCACCAGTTTGTAACGATATGTATTTGAAATTTTTTTGTTTTTGTTTTCTTTCGCGAAACATTTTGAAAAATTTTTGGAAGGAACAAGTTTTTATTGCACCTTTGTCTAAATTTATGAAAATCTATTGCGATTTTCCTTTGTGTAAACGTTTTTAAAAATCAAGAAAGGATTATCTACCCGAAGAGGAAAAAAAGATTTGGACTGGGCGCTTTAACACCACTGGGCCAGAAGAAAAGACCTGATTATAGGTCTAAGAGTATCAGAGGTGATGATGGAGGAAACGACACTTTTCATCTTAACAGTCTTCATGATGATGGAGGAAACGACACTTTTCATCTTAACAGTCTTCATGATGATGGAGGAAACGACACTTTTCATCTTAACAGTCTTCATGATGATGGAGGAAACGACACTTTTCATCTTAACAGTCTTCATGATGATGGAGGAAACGACACTTTTCATCTTAACAGTCTTCATGATGATGGAGGAAACGACACTTTTCATCTTAACAGTCTTCATGATAATGGAGGAAACGACACTTTTCATCTTAACAGTCTTCATGATGATGGAGGAAACGACACTTTTCATCTTAACAGTCTTCATGATGATGGAGGAAACGACACTCTTCATCTTAACAGTCTTCATGATGATGGAGGAAAAGCATACAGACCCAGTGGAGAGATAAACTAAATCGAGGGCTGCTTAAAC
Organism: Elysia crispata; assembly: GCA_033675545.1. NCBI lineage: Eukaryota > Metazoa > Mollusca > Gastropoda > Plakobranchidae > Elysia > Elysia crispata. Next base: position 14,205 of record JAWDGP010005447.1, on the reverse strand, counting down.
AATTGCACCCATGTTTAGTTTACTTTTTTTTCTTGAGATATTTACTTCATTTAAAGAAGTCCTCATTACAACATGAGAAGAATTCCAATGTTTCAGGGTTCTTCATCTTTCAAAAAGTGTACTTTGAGTGGCTGAGGAGGAGACAATTCTTTTACATATATATTATTGAAAAAAAAAATTTGTTTGTTTGTTCTTATTGATTATCTTTATGTAGTTCGGTGGCTCTGGAGATAGGTCTGTATATATGAAAAATAAGCATCCACCTTTTTTTTGTATTGGAGACCAGTTTTCCCCCATTTGTTTGGAACAAATTGCACGGTAACATTTTAAATTCCGGAGTTGCATTTTAGTTACGGTAGCACAAGTCACATAGATCTACCATTTGTTTACTTAAATCTAGTTATAAAAATGACCTTATTCTTGCATAAAAGAGATCTAGATTTTAGGGAAAATTATAGGAATTTGTCTGATTTGAAATGCAGTACTAGATTTCTAGATCTAAACTGAAAATAGATCCGCGGAAGAGTTAGGTCTAGACTATAGACACAGAGTAACATAAATTGAGAATAGATTTCAAACTAGATGTAGATCTAGCTACAGTTTTTACTCATTTTTAATAATATTTTTTTCCAAATATCGGCTTTTCATTTAAAATATGACATTCTTTTTAGCCTTGATTGATGGTTTTCTTTATTGCATCATCTCCATCACCACCACCACCAGCACCACCAAAATCATCATCATCATCATCATTCATCGTCATCATCGTCGTCGTCGTCATCATCCTCATCACCATCTCCATCATCTTCATCATCATCATCATCATCATCACCGTCATCATCTTCATCGACATTGTCATCATCTTTTATAATATGAATGTCATCATCATCATCATCATCATCATCATTATTATTATTATTATTATTATTATTATTATTATTATTATTATTATTATTATAATTATTATTATTATTGTTATTATTATTATTATTATTTTATTGTTGTTGTTGTTGTTGTTGTTGTTGTTGTTGTTGTTATTATAATTATTATAATTATTATTATTATTATTATTATTATTATTATTATTATTATTATTATTATTATTATTATTATTATTATTATTGTTGTTGTTGTTGTTGTTGTTGTTGTTGTTGTTGTTGTTGTTGTTGTTGTTCTTCTTCTTCTTCTTCTTCTTCTTCTTCTTCTTCTTCTTCTTCTTCTTCTTCTTCTTCTTCTTCTTCTTCTTCTTCTTATTAATTTTTTTTATAATTTGAGTTCATCTTAATACAAGTTAACAATTTCAAATTACAAAAATTACGAAAAAAACAAAAAAAAAAAACAAACAAAAAACAAACCCTTGTTTGAGAAATCATAAACACATAAAAGCTAAACTGAATTAAAAAATTTATTTTGGAAATAATACGGAACATGAATAATTAATCACTGCATATAAGATTTATTAGGTCTAACATTTTGGAAAACTCGCACTACTTCAAAATGGAATGTTTCAGTTTCATTACAATGAACACGTTAAAAAAGTCCATCTCATTAATTGAAATTGAATTCAATATTTTTGGTTTTGTAAAAATTATTAATGATATATATATAAAATAAATATCTAACATCTACTTTTACTACTTATGCTGCTGCTGCTGCTGCTGCTCCTACTACTACTACTACTACTACTACTACTACTACTACTACTACTACTACTACTACTACTACTACTACTACTACTACTACTACTACTACTACTACTACCACCACTTCTATTACCACTACAACTACAGCTACTACAATGGAAATTATCAAATTTATGAACCACTCAATTTCATTTTTTTATTTGTTAGTGGTAGCACCTACAATTTCTCATGAACCCAAACATGTCGTGAAACATAATTTTTTTCGCTGATTCGCTGTTGTCTTCGGCTGAGAGGTCTCGAGACGCGGCTTATTCTTCTACCGACGGTAGATCTGGGAACTCTGAAAGTTTTCCTCGTTAATTGAGAGCTTCCGTCGATGGATAAAAAAAGGAGAGTCGCAAGGATCTGTAACAAACATGATAAATGTATAAGGTCATTACTGGATCGTCTGAATAATTATGTCATTAGCTTCAAAATATCGAACGTATACATTTCAAAATGACTACTGAATTACACACACACACATACACACAAATCTTTTGATAAAATGTCACTTCATTCACTGTGAAACCCTTATGTTATTGTAAATACATATATACCTACCCACCTCTTTACTTTATTCCTTGATTGAAAAGAGAGCAAGCCATGCCTCATTGATACTTAAAAAGTTATTATCAAGTGCAACTGTACTTATAGTCCTTTAACTAATAATATGTAGGAACCTTATGCATCGTAGCTCATGTTACAAACATTAGCTCGTAACCATCCAGCAATAATCAATATCTATAACTGCCGGCCTTTTTCAGTCGCTGGGTCACTTGATCAAAATTTAGACTTAAGTGATCGATAAAATAAGAGAATGTTGAATCTGAGATTTATGTATGAAAGCCTCGTTTTAGACATCCTTCCATCTTTACCATTTTACATGCATACATGTTTTCGTATGGAACTGTTAGCTCCACCATGATCAATTGTTGTGAGGAAGCTGAACGGATCATGATATCAGGCCTTAATCTTGTTTCTTTGATTATACTGCGGTGACTGTCCCATTCTGGAAGGTCTGCTGAAACATCCCAGTCATCACAACCGTCTAGAGAATATTTTTTTTACCCGTGTTCCTTTTTTTTTTTCTTTTGGGTGACCCGGTTGGTTAGTTGGTTATTGTGTATTATACTTATGTTAAGTTAATATCTTTCTCTCCCGGGTTATGTTGGTGTTGTTTTTTTTCCAACTGGTGAAGGTTATCTTTCATGCCTTCTTTCATTCTTTAGTGGGTTGTTAGTTGGGTTTTTCTGTCTATTGGGTTAGGGGTGTGGCGCCAGTCTCCTCTCCTTCAAGATTTGACTGTGCCACTGTATAGTCAGTCGAGTTAGTGTTCTACCACAGAGTAAAGACACACAGAGGCTCCACTTGCTCGGATTGCCCCATTCGCTCAGTGTTAAACGGTTGTAATCGGTCTGGCGCCGCCTCGAAAGTATGTCACGCCGTATAAGTTATAGTCTGTTTCTTACAGGCTCTTTTTTCGCTTTATAATTTCTATACTCCTTGGCACTGGCACTTGAAGTTTATTATACAGTTAACTTTTATATTGGCAAAGACAAGAGATAGAAGCAGTAAAGAGAATTAATGAAGGGAATGAGATGATGAAGGATACATATCAAAATTTAATCACAGTCATATTGTGGTAGATATATAAATGTAAAGAGAGAGAAATATCAAGAGGGAGGCGGAGAAAAAAAAGATAAAGTCTCGTGGTATACGGTGGAATGAACAGGCAGATATGACCTAGGAGGTTATTAAAGCAATTAAAAAGAAAGATGTAAGCTGGCAAAATCCATTTCCAGCCTCTGGACAGGATGGCTCTGCTCAGTGGGCGTGTTGGATGTCATTGTTTTAAGCTTTTTCTAAAGCCTGCAACTTTTGGTCCTTTCTGCAAGCAACTTTCGTTTCAGTGATTTTTTCTCACGGTGAGTCGCACCACTATCTCCTAGTTCATTAATTTCAATCTCATCGACATCATTCGAAGTTGTGTCCGTTTCTGTACTGGAGGTAGTTGCCTGTGATAGTGTGGGCGCTATGCGCTCTTTCGGTGGCGGTCGAGAAGGTGTTTGCTTGGGTGGAGGATTAGGAACAGCAAAAATAGATGGCACAGCGTCGTTTTTCAGTAACTTCCTTTTCCCTTTGGTCTCTTTGAAACAGCATGGTTCAAAATGTTTTTCGCACATGACATTGCTCCGATGCAGTTTCTCAAACGGTTTCTTCTCTAAATCCGCTCTACGTGAACTGATCACCCACCGCCGGGACCTGCGATGATAAACAGGGAACTTGAATGTGTCGCAATCTCTTTTCATCACAATTCAATGTGGTTTATGACCATCCATTTATCAGTTAACTTTATATTTTAAAGTCTATATTCATTCACATCAATGATACTTTCATAAAGAATTATACATGTAGTGATGATGATAATAATAATATAAATACATGTAATCGGCCAGATTATATTGCACAGTTTATTATGGTAAAAGTAAATAACAACAATTACCATTCTTCTGCTATTAATACAACTTCTACTATTGCAACATCTAATGATAGTAGTTATACAGTATTAATAATAACAGTGACAATCAGCTTTGATTCTGACTATCATCTGCTTCCCGACTTCCTCCTCCTCGTCAAATTCATAATGTTCAATATCACCACCAAAGTCACCCATAATTGGTCTATAGGTAGCTGTAAATCCATCTAGGTCTCTGCCTTTTAACCAACCTAGTCATCGTTACATAACAGTCATCGAGTCATCTAGATCTGCATTTACTCTAAGAGATAAATAAACACCCCTCTTTTATTATTAATCTTACCAATTGATGATATAGATAGGCCTAGATCACATCACAGTCACCAATAATTGATCTTAAGATATGCCATGCCATAGTTACTAAAGTATAACAGATCTTAAAACCAAACGAGATCAATCTCAACTTACCTTTCTGCGTCCAAAGGCAACGAAAAGAAGGACGAATCAGGACAACGAATCTTTGAATTAGTACAATTTATGGCACTGCACCACTTTGAATTATATTTAATTTTATATTGTTCATCATCTAGCACAGTTTGTTTCGACTCCATCATTTTGCGTCTTGTGAGAGAAGAGGAAATGAATGTTATGTCTTATCACTCCTTTTATAAACAAAGTATAAAAAGGAGTGACAAGACACCTCGTGAAAGGTAGTGTTTAACGTAACGTCTCCTAAGCTCCTGTGACCACACACGGCGTGCGGTAAAACGAAACGGACAATAAACGATACGGCGTGACATTGTTTAACGGATGTCTGACCCAATTACACTGAAATCGAGGAGTGGAGCCTCTGTGTGTATACTATCTACTCTGTGGTTCTACTCTATTTCTATGACTAATGCCCTCTGCTCCAATGAGTCACGAGGGAGGCACTCCACACATTCCCAGCCCAGAGTGGGCCGACCTTGCCACCTTCCCTACCAAAAGTGTCTCCGCCCTATGGTGGCTAATTAGTGATGTTAGGTTAATTCTGTCGGCTATTCTAAGGCCGTGGAGGGTTATGTGGGGTGGGCCATTGGGTCTATTGGGTTGTTAGGTGTTAATTGTTAGTTCTATTCCTGATCTATTGGAGATCTTTCTTCCTAAAGATAACGGGTCTTCTATTGCTACCTGTTACCTATCGGGGGAATCATGGAATCATGGAAAAAGGCAACAATAAAATAAAATATCAAAGGGCAATAATACTCATTCATCATCATTTTTTTTTTTTTTTGTGACCATGAGGTGCACCACAACATCAAACATGATTAATAATCAATAAAAAAAAGTAAATTATTGAATTATTGAAAAGGATTCAACCTCAAACATGATTAGTAATCAAACAAAAAGGTAAGTATTAAAAACGATTCCCGATTCCGGTGGTAGTTGGTTTCATTGACAAACCGTCTTTTTATTGATTTTTTTACAATTCCACATATCAATATTTGCCTAACAGAACAATTAATACATAAAAAACGAGTGGGTAATGTTCCGACAAATCGTCGTTATTTTTATTTTTTTATTCTCTAGTTACATTTTTGAATGGTTATTTTTTTACTCCCAGTCTGCGCTCCACCTCTGCATGTTGACTAGACATATGGTCTTCAAGTTGGCTGGGCTGTACTGCGCGTCGTGGTGCTTTTGCTTCAGAGTTAGCTCACATATTAGTCTCCTGTATTTATGCACTAGCTCCTTAATTTTTCCTTCTTCTTTGCCAAAGTTTGGATAGATGTTTATTAATATCATTTTGAGGAAGTTCCATTCTGTTAAGGTTGTCATCGTTCTGATTTTCCTGTGTAATTCCATTCTCGCTCCTTTCCATGCTTTGCATAACCCGTACAGGTGGATCTCTGACTGTTCTTCCTGACAAAATGAACATCTTGTTCTATTCGCTATCGGCGTCATATTATATAGTAAGCGTAATGTTATTTCTTTTGTCCTGTTCGTTAACCTTCTACTGTGGAGATTTCTAAATGCTGGCGTTACATCTACTATTGTGAATCTATACATTAATTTCATCTTTTCGTACAGAGGTCTGTCCGGCTTTGGTAGTATCGCCTGGTATGCTTTTTTTCCTCCTATTTGTTTGGGGTGTTTTGCTATTGCTTTCCTTAGTTCTTGATGGAAAGGGTTATCTATTTTCCGGAGGCAGTGTGGTGTACGCTATTATTTAGTGGAGTGAATCTTGTCATTCCTACCCCTAAAAAATACTCCACTAATGGAAATTGCATTTTGTCTTCTATTGCCTCTGTTAGGTGTTTTATTTTCATAGCCTAGGTTTTTATCTCTGGTCCTGTATTCTTAGTCCTCCTTCTGTATAGTCTAGTGCCAGTTCTCTTCTACCTATCCATCTAACTGTGCTCTTGAAGAGGAAGGGCATCACTATCTTCCCGTATTCCTTGTAGAAATCGGGAGGAGGTTTAAATATGTTTAATTGGTATAAGATTTGTGGAAGGATTTTGGTGTTTATTATCCTGGCTTTTCCGTATATTGTTGTATGTTTGTTTTTATATGACTCTACCTGCTTCCTACATTTCTCCAAAAGGTCCTCCCATGATTTTTTTTGTGGTTTGTTCCTTTTGGTTGGTGAAATGTAACCCATACATTTTCATCTCTCTACTAATTTTATGTTTAGTGGAGGTGGTGTTCTGTTCCTCTCTGGCCCTATGTTCATGGCGCAAGTCTTCTCTATGTTGATCTTACTCCCGCTTACTTTTCCAAAGTCCTGAAATTTTCCTATTATTTTTCCGATGGTTTTGTCTTCCGTTACCAACATCATGGTGTCGTCCGCAAAATGCCTTACTTTTCTGTTTTCCTCCTCCCGGTATTTCTATTCCTTTATTTCCGGGTCTTGCCTAATACTTTCTAGTAAGGGTTCTAAAATTAGTGCATAGAGTAGCGGAGACAGGCTGCATCCTTGTCTTACCGATCTCGTTAGTGTGAAAGCTTCACTTACCTCCTGATTTACTATCACTTGGCTGCAGGGATTATCGTATAAAATTCGAATCCATTCCCTGAAATAACCACTCAAGTTACTCGCTTCCATTACTTTGTGTAAAAATGAATGTGCTACTCTATCGAAGGCTTTCTCCCTGATCTAAACTGACTATCCTGGCTGGTGTTCCCTTGACCTTACAGTAAGTTATGATGTCCCTGATGTTGTGGAGATGGTTTTGTATCTTGCGCCCTTTTACTGCGCACTGTTGGTCCTTGTGCACCAGCTTATTCATTACTTTTCGCAGCCTTATCACTTTGTAATCTGTATTCAGTAGTGATACTGGCCTATACTTGCTTACTTCCGTCCTGTTCTTCTCATCCTTTGGAAGTAGCGTTATGTACGATAATTTCGTCTCTCCTGGTCTTCCTCTTTCTATTGCCTGGTCTACTACTTTCTTTAGTATGGGGGTTAGTTGCTCTTGGAACGTTTGATAAAACTCGCTGGTGAGTCCATCTGGTCCTGGGGATTTGTTTTTGTTTAGTTCTTTTATTGCTACTTCTATTTTCGCTCTCGGTAAAGGGGTGTTCCATGTCCTCCCTATCTCCTTCCTCTATTTTCCTTACATATCTTTGCGTATTCTTCCCGTTTGTCCCTGTTTTGGCTGCCCCTCCTCTGTATATAATTCCTTGTAAAATTCCCTAAATTCTTCCTTTTTTCAATTTCTTTCTGTTTAGTTGTTAGATTCTCCACTCCTTTTTCCTGATCTCTTTTATAGTCCTGCTCTTTTGCACGTTCTGCTCTCTCGTTAAGAAGTGTGTTTTGTTGGTATGTCTTCTTGTTCTGTATCTATTTTACATCTTACTGCTGCTCCTCTATATTTTTCCTCTTCTATGTCATCTATCTCTTTCTGCAGCATTTGGGGGGGGGGGAGGGGGGGGGGAACAAAGAAGGCCCGTCGCCTTGTCTCCTTCGTCCTCTACGTGTGAGTATTCGCGTCGAGGATATCTCGTACGACGATTACTGTTATCTAACTTTTTGTTTGTTAATTTACATTGGTTGTTTTTTTTTTAGATAAATTTTAATTCTACCTATAAGACTTTTTAGGAACACTCTAGATCTACGTTCCTTCTTGCTTTTTTTTAGGTCCTACAAGGGGAGGTGTGACGGGGAACAGAAAACCAGCTACTATTGTAGCAGTCTGTCACCCGCCGCCCCGAATTAACTGAATTTTCAATTTACTTAATTTGCAATATAGTTATTATATAAGGTCTTTCAATTATTTACGTAAAAATACATAAAACAGTTCACCTTACCTTTGTATGAAAAAAGTGGTCAGCTACAAGTGATCTGATATGATACGGTTATACTACCACTAACACTCCTATCACACTTATCACTCACAGAAACAGAAAATCTATTCTCAAATCTAGATTCAGATTTAGTTTTAGTGGGCTCCTATGTGGGCCTGTGCTAATCTATTCTAGACTTTTCCGCCTTTTCCTCTCCCCGACATTGTTGGTTTGTATGAAATAAATGGAACGCTGGAGCGAAATGAATCCAAAAATCATAGAGAATATTTTATCTTGTTTGTTGTCCTCACCGACCTTCCGTGCTATGACTTAGTGCCTCACTCTGTTGTGAATATCAACGCGTTGGTATTAGGGAGGGTAGTCTCTCATTTAGCCGTGCTTATGATTGCGGCAAGTTCCTGAAGGACTCTATTATGCCTCCAAGTGTATCGCCTTTGTGAGAGGGCGATTTTTCAAGAGCTCAAGACATGCTCTGTGGTCTGCCTCCCTTGGCATAGCGGACAAGTGGGGTTCTGTTTTTTCCCCACCGTACCAGATTTGCGTTTGAGGGCATGAGATCGTACACTGATCTGACGAGAAAGCTGATCTGAAGTAGCGCCATGTGCCAGATCTCATTCCATGTGAGAGAATTCTGCAGGGCATTATCCCAATCAGTCATTTGTCCCTGTTGAGGTTGCTGGACTGCTTTCTGAACCCTTCTGGAATCTTCATTGAGCAGTATTTCATTGATGACTATGTTTTTAGTATTAAATACATGTAAAAAAGGAAAATATAAACATTGAAATGAGTAAAGACAAAAAATCACTAAGTTCCCTTGAAGCCTAGAAAAACTTGTATTGATGGAATTCATGAAGAAAAGTAATTACCCTTTCGTGACGTAAGGTAGGTCAATGCCCATGACGGAGGCTTTTTTGGTTAGCCATGACGGAGGAAAATATCAGAAAAATTAGGGAGCCTCACTAAAATGTCTATAACTTGTACAGTTTTTATCATACAGACTTGGTTTTGGTATCAAATTGAGGGGAAATAAATGATCTATCAGTTACTGCAAAGAAAAAATTGTTACATATTTTTTAGAATTTTATATTACATAACGTGGTATAGGTATAGGTAAATCAGACAATGAAAACACCTCTTCCCCCCAAAAAAAAATTTTTTTTATCTAAATTTCTCCTACCTATTTGATTAAAGGACAGCCAATTACTCCTTTCAACATTCAGACCCTGAGACTCTGATATTTGTACTCCAGGAACTTGACATTGATGGTGAATTACTCCGAGACATTGACAACTGCAGCAAATACTCCAGGAACTTGATTATAATTGGGTTTTCAGAAATACTCCAGGAACTTGATTATAAATATAATTGATTTCTCAAGAAATACTATAGGAACTTGGATAGAAAGAAAACTACAACACCACATTCATACTATCACTTCAATGCAATAAAGCATTTTTCACAGAGAAAATTTTTGATTCAGATTATTTGATTTACATCTAAGCACATTATTTCAGGAATTCTCACATTGAAAATAGGAATTAGAAAATAACAACACATCAAACCTTGATCTATGTACACACAGCAGATTCTTGCTACATGCAACTTTATCTCAAGTAGCATTCCAAAGGTGTGGTATGCTCTGAAGCAGTACAAAGACAAAGCCCTGGCTTGCTAGGGCAGTCGGGGCAGTGGTAACGAACGTCTGGCCTAACGCCCTTTCTTGGAGCAGACTCTGCAGCGCTTTCTGTGGCCTCCCTTTAGCAGTCGCTGGTACCTGCTCAATGAAGTGCCGTCCCGTGAGGTGAAGAAGGTTTTCATTCATACTAGGTTCAGCAATGAAGTTACCTTGATGTGAAAAACAAGTGTCTCGACAACTTGTCTCATGAACCTCTATCATCGTTAGCTTTCCTCCACTGTATACATCTGTGTAAGTTCCATGGATTGAGTACAGTCAGCTGAATGAGATGCTCGGCAAGCTTGCGGTACCACTTCACAAGCCGCCTTGTACAGTCATAGGGGCTCAATAAGTTGATCAAGACGGCTCTGACTCCTCCCATGTGCTTATTATATGAGTCAATGCTGACAGGAAGTGCCTGCTCTGTGCCACCACGTTCAGCTCTTGGCATTGTGTACGCGCAGTGTGACCAGTGGTCATCATATACACCATTTTCTTATCGGAAAATTTCTGTGCTAGCAGGGGACCTTTACAATAGGCTTGTAGTCTGTCCTTTAGCGACCGGCTTAAGTTTTTTAGAGCCTTGGGGGACCTGTCACAACGCGCAGTTCCCGTGACGAGAGTTTTTCCGTTGATGTTGAGTATTCAATGAGGGCTACAGACGTGTACCAAAGTTGGGAAATGCAAATGGTACAACAGCCCTTTATCCAAGAAGGGGCCCCATCAACGCTAAAGGTTGTTCTTGCAGTTAGGCTTAGATTGACAGCATCTTGAGAAACTAAAGAGTCCACATTGTGGAGCGGGTCTTGTTTACCCGTGTAGACGGAAAATGAATGTAAATATCCGTTCTTGTCCAGGAAGGGTGATCAGACAGAAGTATCTTTATGCTGCAAAAACGCAGGAGCTCTTTTAAGTGGTGCATGTACTCGTCCTGAGAGATAGACTGACGGCCTTTTGTACAGCATGAGAGATTCGTCGATGCATATCTTTTTCAGGTGTAAGAAGGCATTCTGGAATGAATTAGACCCAGTTTGCTCAAAAGCAGGGGTCTTATCTTTGTAAAGCCGATCTCTTTCATTTGCGGTGTGAGGTGGTTCATTTTTTTGTTGTTGTTGAAATGAAAGAACTTCATTATTTGCTTCAAACCTGTCTCTTTTCATGAGGGCTGAAAAAGGGCTGGGGTGCTGGTGAGGGGGATACTGATGCCCAAAAAGACCGCATTTGTGGATTTGTGGACAAGCCCGGACGAGAAGAATAATCCCTATGAATTTTCTCTATCTCTGGAATGCTCTACGGGTTCCCAGCCGTGAAAAATAGACCTATTGCCAAGTTGTGCAGGGACGAACTTCGTAAAACTGATCACCCATTCTATTTGTTTCTTTCCACAAAGGAGAGTCCAAAAGTCACGGGTAAAAAAGTGAGGCAACAAATCTGCTGGAGAAGAAGGAAAAGTTGTCGTATTGCGGTAGTTGTATGCCAGCGTCTGCTGCAACTCCGAGAATGCTGGGGACAAAAGTCTGGTGAACGGCGGCGTTGCCCATCCATCATCAGTAATAATGGGTTCGGCTACTTCCCTATGGGCTACATCATCATTTTCAGCATCAAATAGAGCCCGTGGTGCAGATACTGATGAAGCACCAATTATTTCGAAGTCTGCGTCTACATCAATGTCACGAGCCGCTATCATTTTCCACAGGTCTACCATTAGATTTGAGTCTCAGATTCGGGCCCCAGGTTTCCCTTTTCTTTCCCTGACTTACATTTAGATGCAGGCACGTTTTGATGTGTTGGTTTAGATCTAGATCTAGGTGTGACTTTCTTCTTTTTCGAAGGTAGTTTGTAGATCAACTAGATCGAGAGTCGGAGATCTAGACTACAGATCTAGATTCCTCATTACACGAATCGATCTGGATCACTTTGCTCATATTCAGGAGCCAGAATTTTCGTAGAATGGTTCATCATCTACATCACTACCATCATCATCTTGATTCAGAAGCATTCTAATAACATCTTCCCTTTGAAAAACGGGTCTGGTTGATTAAGTTGATCTCTGCCTGCTAGTTGATGGCTCCATCGTGTTCGCGCTCTGAGATTCATCAACAGAAGGAAACTGTTCGGAAAACGGAAAACGGCACCAAAATATCCTGCTACAAAATTGAGAGAGTGACTGTTTTCTTACATTATCGATATCGCTAAATTCAAATATCGAATCACCTTTTTGATAAAATTGCGTTATCTTTCTCTATAAGCCCTCTATAAAATGACGTACAACGTACGTCCTGTGGGTCATGGCTAACGCTGAAAACCGGTGATTTTAGGACGTACGGCGTACGTGGGGACGGCATCTTGGCACAAAAAAGTCGACGTACGGTGTACGTTATACGTCACGAACAGGTTAAGCATAGCCGAATTAGACACAAATACAACATGAATTCAAATAAAAACATGCAGTGGAAAAAAAACAACCACAAAACACATAACAAAAAAAAAAAAAAAAAGAAAAGAAAAAGGAAAAAAAGGGAAAAGAACAACAGCATAATTATTACATGGAACAAGTAAACAATAAGAAAAAAAGGAAGAAAAAGATTTTTTAATTTTTTGTTTTATTAGAAATCAACACACATAACAAAAAAAAAAAAAAAAAGAAAAGAAAAAGGAAAAAAAGGGAAAAGAACAACAGCATAATTATTACATGGAACAAGTAAACAATAAGAAAAAAAGGAAGAAAAAGATTTTTTAATTTTTTGTTTTATTAGAAATCAACACAGAAATTTATCATTTACATAGAAATAATACAAAACATTCATACAACTACATAGTTTACTAACGTTTTATGTGGACGCCACAGCATGGGGTCATATACGTCAGCTTATTACTCACTAAGGTGAATAGATGCATCAAGAGTTGGGTCTGATCCAACTGGTCTATCACTGGAAAAGCGATTAGGTAGACCTAAATCGCGAGGGTTTGGATTTTGAATATCAATATCTTTGTAACTATCTCCGAAATTTCGTAAGTCTATATCATTATTTGTATAATTTACAGCCTCTTCCTGTCGTATATAACGTAACCTCGTATTATCTTGGCCTACATGCTCCGCCAAATTAAAATTCTCATTACGAGGGTTATTATCGTGAATTTCATTTCTATCAGTTACACTGTATTGATTATTTATATTTACTATACCTAATATATTACGATTATTTTGATTTTGGACAATGCATCTCTGATATAGGTTATAGGCTATATCTGTATTGCGAGGAAGCATCTGCTGTCTGGGCATCATTCGCCTGAACGAGTTAGCTGCGCCTAGAAATGAACGAATGAAACACCGATGTAATTTTTTATATGATTGAAAAAGACAAGCAAATTACATTGTGTGAATCCTGATTAGGGTCACAAGCCTTATGTTATTGTTAGACCCATATCTTGTGGTAAATTATAAGTAAGAATTATGAGATTCGTGAGTTTCCAAGTAGTGCTCAGCAGTGGTTAGAATAAGGCTTTTAGTGAAAATGGCCGAAAATGCTTTCCTTTGTGGAATTAGATGCGTCGGCAACCACCGTATAGCCACTCAAAAAGAACATAGCTTTTATCTATGCACCAATACGCTCCCTAAAAACAGAGGTTCATGGCGAACGTATTTACTAAACCAGTTGAATGCAATCTCGAAAAGTTGAAAATGTATCATCCCATTTGTCACTTTAACAACAAAATCACAATTTGATAAGGAGAAACCGATATACTGCCATTAAGCTGGCTCTGTAGATCTTCAGAGATGCCACTGCCACACAAGGCTAAATATGTACAAAATTCCCAATGGAACAAAATCGGGACCCCCCCCCCCCCCACACACACACCCACAGAAAAAAGTATACTCCCCCTTGGTTTAAAGATCTCCATACCGCCACTCCAAATGTCAGGCCTTGAAATCAACGGCGCTCTTGTGGATGTCTGAAGGAAGTCGATGGACCGCTGCCTTCCCACATTGTTGAGTTCAGGATGGCGGTCATTAGCAGATTCTAAGAGGGGTCCTAGATAAGGAGAAAAATTGATACCATATTTTAGCTATGTTTGTTGCA